>WEDG01005287.1:0-31401 GCA_017591395.1 Schistocephalus solidus
AACCCAACTTCGAGGAGCCACAGGCATGAGAGGCAGTATTCGGGTAGCGCTCCCATCGGCCACAAGCGGATAAGGGAAGAGAGAGTGCAGTAGCTGAAGCGCAAGTTCGCTGTCACTTAACCCTTATCCACGTGCTAGTCACGGTCCCTGCATCACCCTTATGTGGAGCACACGGTAGACTTCGTCGGAATCCACGGTCGAACTGTCGGCTCTGCTGTTGCAAGTGTCCGCTAGCGAAGGAATTCAGCGTGCTTCAGATGCACCCTATGTTTCAACCTTCGCGATGGTGTCTTCTTATCTCCCTGGTTTTGGGAATCCTAATGTGTGCGCCACAGGGGCTTCGTAGTGCTATGGCGCGCGAATACGAGTTCGCCGGCCCTGTCAGCCAATGCGTCCACTCCCATATCAGATAAATGACTGGCACGGATGGTGGTTTGATTCTGGAGGTAAGGGAGAGATTGAGGTCGATGGCTCAGTGCATTTGCTTTGCTGTAAACAATCTGACGCACTTGAGTCTACCACGGTGTGCTAAAAGCCGTAGCTTGTAAGGTTGCCAACTGACGGGATAACTCGGCCCATGTGGTCAGCCCAGTTCATCTGGTCTTTTTCTCTCATGTTCCTCTGTCAATATCATTAGCCGCCTAGCGGCTGCTTGCGGGGCTCGATAGTGAGCCCCAAGGCACAACGGGACGAGTGAGTCCTCTAACCAGTAGTTGAGTCCCTACTTACCATAGTTAATATTCCCGATCGAAACCGGCAAGACGAGCTCGTTGCGCAGTGGGTAGTGTGTTGGACTTCTAACCAACAAGTTGCGATTTCCAGCCTCGGGTGCCGCAACATCTGGGTTTGGGTAAGGCTGGCTGATTACGACTAATAAACCAGAAATAGCCATTCCAATCTCCCTGGTCTTTTTCGGTCATATTTTTTCAGCCCATTGTGTGTTTTATTCGGAGGCTGATTAGCTAACTGAGATTCAGGCCGCAATGGCTCTGTCGTAATGCGGCCTTAATGGCACTCCCACTCCGTGGGATCCGAGCCACCCTTTCCTTTTCTTGCAGTGTTCTTGTTTGTGTTTGACCACAGTGCGTGGGTCTACGCTGTCTCCCATTTCCGGTCTCCTTGACTCTGTCTTAACACCGGGCGTGACTGGAGGAATGAAACAGAGAGTGAGTTAGAGTCAGTGCAAGTCTACTCTCACTGCAATCCAGTGCCAGTCACCGTTCCTGCAGCACCCTGCTGTGGAGCATACGGTGGATATCGTCAAAATCAACGGTCAAATGCTCACTTCAGAGTGACACTTAATATTGCGCCAATGTAAATTTGAGTAGTAGCCGTAGTAGTAGTAGTAGTAGTAGTAGTAGGTAATAGTAGTAGTAGTAGGTAGTAGTAGGTAGTAGTAGGTAGTAGTAGGTAGTAGTAGGTAGTAGTAGGTAGTAGTAGTAGTAGTGTAGCTGGAAGCAGCAGTAGTAGTAGTACTAGTAGTAGTAGTAGTAGTAGTAGTAGTAGTAGTATTAGTAGTAGTAGAAGTAGAAGTAGTAGTAGTAGTAGTAGTAGGTAGTAGTGGTATTAGTAGTAGTAGTAGTATTGTAGTAGTAGTAGTAGTAGTAGTAGTAGTAGTAGTAGTAGGTAGTAGTAGTAGTAGTAGTGGTAGTAGTAGTAGTCATTAGTAGTAGTAGTAGTAGTAGTAGCAGTGGTAGTAGTAGTAGTAGTAGTAGTAGTAGTAGTAGTAGTAGTAGTAGTAGTAGTAGTAGTAGTAGTAGTAGTAGTAGTAGTAGTAGTAGTAGTAGTATTAGTAGTAGTAGTAGGCCTTCGTTTACCTATTGTCTCCAGTGCAGAATATGAGCGAGCGGGCTTTGACAATGGGGATTCCGGGCAAGGAATACCACATAGGCAGGCAAATACTGAGAACTCGTGGGAATTCGCTCAGAAGATAGGAATCACCTCGCATGAGCGTGGATGCACAGCAGGAATTCACAAGAGCGAAACCGGACAAGGGCTCAAGAAATCGTAGGAGATGCTGCTTTCAGACTCCTCATTTATCCCTATTTCTACGAAAATGAGATTTTAACTCAAACAACTTGAGTTAAGTTTGCATAACTGCGCTGCTTTGCGCACATACTCGAAACTCATGAAAAAACTGACTGGGCACATCAGGTGAATGTCTGATTTACATCTGCCGGAAAAACTGCCCTTGAATCAGAGCAAGAACTGGCGTTTATTTTAACACAAACCAACGCTCTAGCCAACTGAGCTATGCCCCCGAGTGCCGTGAGTTTAATCACACTTGAGTCAAGTTACCCATCGAGGCAGCCGAGTTTTTAACAATTGGGTCAATTGAATTATTCAAATCTGCCAACATACTCTAATAAATATGCGAAAGTTTATGAACTCGAGATCCACTGTTTTCTGCTGGTATAGAATAAAGCGATTCCTCGAGAACACCGTTTTGCCTTCTTTATCACACTCGTCGGGATAGAATATGTTTCTTTATAATGAACACTACCGATGGACGGCTACGAACACGGCCGCTAAAACCAATCCCCTGCGGAAACAGTAGCTCCAGAATTGCGGCTCAGTCAACACCTGTTGTTCAGAAGACGGTTAGGCCAACATGTGCGTTCGACGTTACCTCGTTCTGACTATCAACATATAGGGAACACTAGGAGGTGGGTGGTAGTTGTCATCCGTCGGACGCCTTAACCCTGTCCAGATGGAAGAACTTGCCTGTCCGGAAACTGCACCGGGTTCAGTTGCGTTTGCCGTTTTTAAACCAATTTTGGCCTATGGAATACGAAGTAAGCAGATGGTCCGTATCAATAACAACTCTTTCTATCCTATTTAAATGGGTTTTCGAAGGGAAATTACCATTTCAGAGGTCGGGATTATGATGCAACCCGTGGACTGAAAGCAGTATACCGTGGCACTCCACGGAAAGATTAGAGAATTGTTGAGGGGTTTTGGCGGAAAGCAACCCCATTCGAGTGGTTAGGATCCAAGAGAACAATATAGAGATCCAATTGTTGGAGATGGTGGAACTTCGAGTTCGTGGGTGTGGACGCCAACCCAACAGTTCCATCAAGCAGTTATGAGCCGAACCCTTTACATGGATAAGCCAGCCGTTGTGGTCTGCTTATAAGGGTTTGTTAGTGCCAACTGACGTTTGACTTATGCTCGGTTCCTGTCGAAACTCGCGCAGTCCTAACTGAAGGAACTGGATACTTCACTGTATGATTGAGAGTGCAAAAGGCAAGTTCGTAGACGGACACGTATCTTGTAAGCTCCGGGTCGTTTGTATAAGTATGCACTCGTCTAGTGATCATAGACTTTTCATCGATGTCTTACTCCAGGTCGATTCCTGAGTTGCAATTTTTGTAAGAGGCAGTTAGCACTGCGGAGGACATGAGATTGAATGCAACTGATGTATGTGCGTACACTTTCGTCACCTCGAAGGTGTCTCAGCGCGATCCGAAAATAGTAAATCAAGTCTGAGCCAGAAACGGTTGGGGTAGGGGATCTAGGCGTAAGTTGGAATATATTAAGAACGACTTCCGTCATCTCTTTCTTACTCCCGATTTTCCAGCGGCTATACAAAAAGCGGCACAGCTTCACACATTGCTGACCTGTTGGAGAGAAGTCACATGCTTAGTACTTATCTTAATTTTCAGAGAGAGAAAGGGAAAGAGAGAAAGATGTCAAATTACCCCTTCTTCTTAACCTTCTAGGACAAGCGACTGAATAGTTAACGTGACAACTTCGAGGGCCATTAACTGACGAGTTTAGCAAGTGCTCTCTACTAAGCCTTGAAGCCAGTCCCATTCTGTGGCGTTTAAACGGTGACCAATACTAAATCCGAAATGTTGTCATTGCAATCAAATCGAGAAAAGCTCTGGCGTGCTGTAAGCAGGTCTTCCTTCCCAGTAAGTGCATAGGCAGTAGGGGTGACAGGTCTAGCCGAAGTTGGCGTAAATAGGTATACCGCAATTGCCATCCAGCCCGGTTATGGTGAGCACCAAGTTATACCTTTCTGTGTGGTAGTGTCTGATGGTTTTTTTACAATTTTCCATTGACCGATCCAAGCGGAGTTTTGTTGCAGTAATGGCGGTGATGATGGTGGGGGTGATGATGATGATGATGATGATGAGTGGTGGTGGTGCTGGTGTGCGACAGAGCAGCGGGCGTTGGCTCACCAGTAGAAGTAGGCGTCAACGTTGTGGAAGTGGAGATGCAAGACAAGTACGACTAAATATAAAACAAACTCCTTTTTATCCTTTCAATGACCCACTTAAACTTGTCCATCTACTTCGCACCGATTTATATTTCACGAACAAGCCACCTCCATATTTCGTTTTTGCAATGTTTTCTAGCTACTTTCCAGATTCAGCGTCTCGAGCAGTGTTCTTTCCAGATAAATCAAATTTCCAATGTGTGCACCATTTATGTTACCTAAAATGCAATGATAATGGACCATTGAGAGGAAAAAAGGGGTTTCATTTTTGCGGTATCTACTTTATTCCCAACAGACAGATTGTATCCAAAACGTACTTAAATTAACCTCATTTTTTCCCCTGAGACGCCGTCCATCTTAAGTCGTTTTGTGCAGCACTTTCGCGGCGTCTTCAATGCGCACATGCCAACCAGGCTTTCCCCAGAAAGGAATAAAAATCAGTCACTACTTTAAGAAAGGCAGTTAACTATGCTTACGAGGGAACCCGACCTAGACAAACATTGGCGGCTTAGGCAAAGCGTCGAAACTGTCCCACCGAATTTACACGACCGTTGGCAATTTTTTGGGCTTCCAAACATAGCACACTTCCTGGCTGGAATAAAGGCAGTGGTGAGAAGTGTCGTATGGCGCATGCAGCTCTGCTAGGCGGTCATGATGATTGCTGTGAAAACAGGAATGCAGTATACTTTCACAGTAGCACTTAGCCTCTTCGAAATTAGACTAACTTCTCTAGTGAGACCCCTCTATGGTCTCTTCGGCCGAACCGAATTCACAACCCTGAATTGTCAAATTTATACTAGTTTCTTCTAATGCATCAACTCAATTTAACCCTTGGCTTGGTCATAGTTGTAACGATGAAGAATGATTAGGCGGCAGTATATTTTGTCTTCTCCGGTAGGACGAAGAATTAGAAGGACTATAGCACCTAACCTGGTGCTCACTTAGGCCACCAAAAATGGCAACTGAAAAACTGACGTTGAAAACTGCGACTACTGGTTAGCTCCATGTTAAATCTGAAATTTTCTACGGGTTAGTAGAATTAACGATATTTAGAAAACACACCACGAAAACATATCCTTTCGATTACCAATAAAAAACGCAGATAATCAATCGTGAATCTAATGGAAACCGGAAGGGTCAAGGACCGGAATGAACAATTCTGCGTCTCAACCTCAGCATCTTTCAATCACGGGAGGGAATGACAGTGAAACTCGACGCAGTAGACTTGACTAACAGCCCAGGTTTTTCTTCAGGATTAGTTGAAAATACTTTAGTCAAATGTACCACGAAGAGATGAAAACGGATGGTGGCGGGCTTGTGCGAAATGACTGACCAATTCATTTATTTTATCTATGCGTGCCACACACGCTGTCTCCCATGTGCCAGGCTACTATTAGGGAGTCTTGGATATCACACTAAGGGAGCACCAACACCGTCCAAAGTTCAGACTGTATGCGAACAGAATCATTCCGCCAGGTGTTAACCTTTCAAGACACGACTGATAGGGCCTAGTTAGGGCTTAAGATCGAGAGCCGAATTATCTCAACTTCAATTTCTTGGCTATCCTAACCATTAGTGGCCTGTCTCAGTTAGATCAAGTTGAGATGAACTAGGACAGAGGCAACGACTTGAAGTTGCGTCAAACATCTGCAACAGACGGCTTACAATCACAAGATGCAATAGAGGCCACATTGAGAAGGCGTCAATGCTACGCGACCCGCGTTAGGACGGTGGAACGAGTTGTCTGAACTACTAGTCCTGGCGACGCCTTGTGATGGATTAAAACGCGTCTTACTTTTTTTGGGAAGGAATTTGCTAATTTGTCATCATTACGGGTAACTTTAGCTTTGTCACTGCCTGTCTTCTTTCGCCTACGCACCAGTGACCTGTCCGAACTAGTCGGCAAAGTGGTGCTCAGTTTTGGCTAATTGGCTGTCTTGGCTGTAGCCTTCGTCCAGAACAGGTTCCCTTGTGGCTCAGCAACATTTCTGTAATAAAACGACTTCATCGCAGCCCGATTAGCCCATGCCCCAGGGCAACAACTCTGCAGCCCACGCAGGCGGCTGTGATCTGCCAGTTGGGGGAGCAACGTTGGGAAGGGAGTTATCAAAACAATTATTTACCGTTGCCAACGCTGCATCAATCGGCCATCCGAAATATAGTTCATCAAGAAAAACCCACTGAATCCAAAAGCGCTTGGTGCTTAGGTAACTTCCAACCACGATTATCCTGCAGAAAATGCCAAACTCTAGATTAGCGCAAAATTATGAGGCATGATTGCACATTCAGGGTCCAGTATCCCGAGTTCTTTCGACGGCCAAAAACTGTAAATTATTTTTAATCTTCAGGTGCATTGCCTGCAAGAACTACATTCGGGTTGCTGGCTAGCCTACGTAAATCATTACCGAAAAAGACAAGGGAGACTTGAATGGCCATTTCTGGCTTAGTAGCCGTCGTCAGCCAGCCACACCCAACCCCAGGTGGTGTACCACACGAGGATCAAACTCGCCCCAAGGCACAACTGGACTAGTGAGTCCTGCAAATGATCGGTGAATGCCTATCTACTATTGTTGTTATTTCCGATCGAAAACCGCAAAACAACAGGTCGCGGGCTCGATCCTCGGGTGATACACCACCTGGGGTTGGGTATGACTGACTGACGACGGCTAATAAGCCAGAAATGGCCCTTCAGTCTCCCTTAGCCTCGTCAAGTTAAAACTAAACTCCGGGCCGATAAACTGCGCTACAGCTCTGATTGGCAAAACCAACCTGCGAGAATGTTTCTTTGTTTGTGGCTGTTGAACTTAATTCACTCCGAAGTAAAGATATAACAACACATTTGCTACTGAGGCGGCAATCTGTAGGACTATCCAATACCGAGGGATCGTTTGCATGTTTAGAAGATCACTGACTTCGTAGTGTTCAACTGCTTCAACATGACTAATGATAAACATGTAGATTTTAAAAAATGAGAACTCGGGTCATTTGGGTGGTTTGCCAATGTGCTCAGGTGTACTTAGGGGCTGGTTTAGGTCTCTTATCAGTAACTATATTGCCAAAAGTACCAATTGGATTGGCGCATAGTTATTCTCACCAACAGAGTCCGCCAGAACACCGCTAATGTGTTGACGTTTCTGCAAAAGTCGGTATTATGCAAAGTCATTTGTGGGCTTAAAATGACTAAGAATATCGTACAAGGCTGAAGTTAAGTCAGGTTTGTTCTCTATGCTCCACTGCAACGCATACAAAAACAAATATGTGGCTATGTACGCAACTCTGCCGCCTATGAAAAGCCACAGGGTGGGATAAGATGGTCACGCAGCAATGAACTGCATTTTATTATCTCTATTACAGATGTATTATTTTATAAAATTTTAACTAAATTCAGAAATGTGTTTTAGATTCACAAGGGTTCCTTCAGTCGTGTATTAATATAATGTTATTGTATGATATAATCCACAGCTATTTCAATTACGACTGGATGCCAGATTTTGAATATACACCTTTTACAAAAGCTACGCGATGTAAAAAATGATTACATATGTAGTATAGCAGATTCCCATTGGTTTTACGATATCTCTTATACATTGAAATATACTTTAAAGAAAACAAACCTTTATGTTTTCTTTCTTGCTCTTATTTGTTATTATATTACGACTTCGTAAATTTGCATACTTAAAGAGCACGTCCGGTGAAGAATTATTCAGGAATTGAAAGTTGTTTAAAATAATGAGTGATAAGTCTAGTTACTATGTAACATTTGAAAATGCAATTGACAACAAAATGACTGCAGAAAGGAATAATTTTTAGCCATCGTTTCTGTAAAATCAATTTAACTTCAAAAAGGCATCGAAAATTCATTTAAAACATGTTTTTGCGGGCGATCGAAAAGATTCTTATTCAAAATCCGGCTGACCTATCTGCACGATCATTATTACCACAGCCCTACATATCCAAAACCCACTTTAGCATTTCGGTTAACCTTTCATGAGGTAGCAAATATACGTCCTATCTGGCGGAGGGGTGGCTATAAGCCAGCCCACCCAAAGCCGCATCGATGGCTGCTTGCACGCGCACACACGACGACAGTTCGACCGTCGTAGTCCGACGATGTCCACCGTATGCTCCATGGAAGGGTGGAGCAGGGACGGTGACTTGCACGTGAATTAGTTTTAAGTGATAGTAGCCTTGCGCTGCAGCTACCGCACTCTCTCATCCTCCCCCACCTGAGCCCGGTGTCAAGACAGAGTCAAGAAGACCGGAGATTGGAGAGGGTGCAGGTGGCTGGCGCGGCCGGAGCCGCCCTGGGCGTACCACCACACCTGGCTCGGATCCCACGGAGTGGGAGTGCCATAAAGGCCACATTTGAAGGAGCCATTGCAACCTGACTCTCAGTCCGCCAGTCAGCCACTCCTACAAAACACACATTGGCTGACCACGCGGTCCGAGTTATCCCGTCAGTTGGCAACCTTTCCAAGCCACGGCTTTTAGCGCACCGTGATAGCTTCAAAGCGCGTCAGATCTTTTATAGTGAGGAAAATACGCTGAGCTCTCGACTCACTCTCTCACTCCCCACAATCAGACCACTGTCTCGAGCCGGTCAGTGGTCTGATGCGGAAGCGGGCACAGCTGCTGGTGATTCGTCTACGTGTACTACGTACACGACCTGGCCCCCAAACACAAGCAGCAGGATTTCACACAACAGGGGTTGAACGGCTTACATCTCACATGTGTGAGATAGCCAGAGGTCACGTTAAGAAGGAGCCATCGCAGCCTGACTCTCAGACCACCAGTCAGCCACCCCACAACAACACATTGGACTAACTGCGAGGTCTGAGTGTAATTGTCAGTTGGCAACCTTCCAACCACGCACACACATACACACACACAAACGGCAGTCGATCACGCTGACATAAAGGCCTGAGCCTTGACAAGTAGTCGTGTGAACACCGCGCGTATGCACACACACGCACACACACCGCCACGGAGAGGCACCTACACGCAACGGGCCAAAGTCCACACCTCCAGTGCGTAGTTTGAACATTTTGTAATGTCTGGCAGGCCTAAAATGTGACAGCGTCCCTGAAACCAGTCACACGGACAGGCACGCAAATAACAGGCCTGAAGGCACGATTAAATAGTGGGCGTTGTCAGCCGACTGGGTATCTTTATCATTGCAACATCTACAGCCTCAAGACAGGTCTCAGAGGACCAATTACGGAAGAGGAGCGCGCAGGTTCGAGGGTAAAAAAACATCTGCGCATTCAAGGCACATTCATCGTGGATATCTAGAACTGAGGGCCGCAGATGGGAGCCCTTTTCCCATGAAGCAGTAACTTATGCTAAACTTGTACACTGAGAGGAAAATAGTGGCTTATATGCGGCTGAAATACCGACGTCAACATTCCAGTATATTTAAATTCAATAACTTTGGCATTGCATGATCTAGTTTTGATTTAGTAACGTCTATAGCAGCTGGTGGGGCTTTCTGTCACAAAAAGGGCCAGGTTAATGACATGCAGTATTTTGGCGTTTTATAAAGGATAAAAATGCGCTGAGCTTACTAGAAAAAAATTGCTAAGCATGTTTTGGAGGAAATGAAGCCTCCGAGAAATGTGGTGCTTCCCTTAGATATGTGCAGCTGGTAGAAGAGAAACTGAATTTTGATGTTTTAAACAAAACTTGCTGGATTATATTTTCTTTGGCTGGCTTGTAGGGCTTGTCAAGACGCTATTGATCGACAAACCATATAGGACAGCTCATATGTCTGGTCTCAACTGACCTAAATTTAAAATGAACCTGTGAATCAGAGCTGCCACGTCGGGGGCACCCATACGTGTCACTAATACTCCTGTGCAAATAATTGAACAATATTCCTCCAAAAGCCACACAACTGCCTTTCGGACATCGATTTTTGGTTTTGATTCATGTGTAGATGAATAGTACTGATAATGCAAGGGAGACTGGAATGGTCATTTCTGATTCACTAGCCCTCATCATCGTCACACCCAGCATCGATGGATCGATGGTTAGCGCATTGGACTTCCAATTAACGGGTTGCGGGTTCGATCCTCGGGTGGTACACCACCTGGGGTTAGTTATGACTGTCTAACGACGGCTAATAAACCAGAAATGGCCGTTCCAGTCTCCCTTGTCTTTGCCGGCAATATTTATCTGTCTAATTTGCCTATTTTTGCTTATAAATGTCCAGGTAAATATAACTCGCCTCTTGAACGAAACTCCACTTTTCATCTTCCTCGGGAGCTGGCGCACCTCACAATTTAATTCCGATATGAGTATATGTAAGTGTTTGTGCTAAGCTGAAACAACTGAAACTGCGCTGGAGCGGCCACCTTGTGAGGATGGACGACGAACGATTACCCAAACGAATCTTCTATGGAGATCTCGCCATGGGTTCTCGTCTACAAGGGGGTCAAATACGACACTACAAGGTCGTAGTGTCGTAGCAACTGCAGATCAACTCTGCGATCTGAGAGGACCTCGTATCTAACCGACCGGCTTGGAGGAGGATAGTGAAGACAGGGGCAGCAATCTACGAAGCCAACCGGATCGACACTGCCAAAACCAAAAGAGCGGTACGAAATTCGCCAGCGCCCCGGACCAACACCGCCAAAGCCCAGGCCCTTCCAACAATCCCGCGCTGGCAACGCACCTTCCGCACGCGAATCGACCTAGTCGGACATCTTCGGATGCAATGCACCAACAATCCGACAATTCCAACTTCTACGTCAAATTCTGCCAACCCTTTTTCGAACTCCCCCTCCCTCACCCCTGGCATCAGTTCCTTTACTCAAACCATCATAGAGACCACATCGCAATACTCATCATCTGTTACAACCAAAACCGCTGCCGATGCTACCATCACCATCAGCGATGGGGACTCTCTCCTAAACTGTCCACATTGCGACCGCACATTCACCTCACGCATCGGCCTGGTGGGTCACTTGCGAATACGTCGCACATAGACTGGCGAACTAGTGCCTGCAGCACCAACACACAGCAGAGACCGCCGCCTCCAATGCCATCACTACCCACGCGCATTCACTCATCACATGGGCCTATTCGGTCACATGCGCACCCATGACAACCTACGGTAAACCATCGGAAGCTAAGCCACCTCAGCGCACACTACCTACACCAATACATAGACAGTACCCTCAACATTATCATGTACCGCTGAATATCACGGTGTCCTAGAAACCGTGGCTTGGAAGGCTGCAAATCTGACGATTACACCAGATAACGCCGTCGGCCCAGTGTGTGTCGACTGGCTGACCAGTTGACTGAGAGTCAGATGGCGATGGCTCCTCCAAATCCCCTGATTTATTTAATCAGGGGATCAGACAACTGACCAGCTTGGACTGTGATTTGATTATGTGGGTGGGGGAGATAGTAAGGTCGACGGCTCAGCGCATGTTCCTCACTATAAACAATCTGATGCGCTTAAAACTATCACGGTGCGCTAAAAGCCATGGCTTGGAAGGTTGCCAACTAAGGGGGTAATTCGAGTAACGTGGTCAGCCCAGTGTGTTTAATGTGGAATGGCTGACTGGCAGACTGAGAGTCAGGCTGCAATGGCTCCTTCATAATGTGGCCTTTATGGCACTCCCACTCCGTGGGATCCGAGTCAGGTATGGTGGTACGCCCAGGGGTGGCTCCGGACACGCCAGCCACCTGCGCCCTCTCCCATCTCTGGTCTTCTTGACTCTGTCTTGACACCGGACTCAGGTGGGGGGAGGAGGAGAGAATGCGGTAGATGCAGCGCAAGTATACTTTCACTTTAAACTAAATCATGCGCAAGTCTCCGTCCCTGAATCACCCTTTCGTGGAGCATACAATGGACATCGTCGGACTACGACGGTCGAACTGTCGTTTGTGTGTGCTAAGCTTCAAACTCTAGACATTCTATCACGTAGATTGTTCTCCAAAAAGAGGAAAAATAGGACTCATGTTACCGAAACGGCTATGTTCAGCTTCTCCCTCCCCCGTCGATTGACTGCAGCAAGGAGGATGCCGTCAGGAGACGTCCCTGGTAGTCGCGTACAGATTAGACATAAAAAAAACCATGAAGATTGGCATGACCAGTGATAGCTTGTCAGGCATCTCCCCAAGCAAACGCGCTCTAGCTGTGTTGTCTACCTTCCCATCGCCGTCGGTTACAGACCTGAACGAGACGATCAGGTCAAGTGTCTGGGCTATTATTGACACCATCAGCAAGATAACTGCGGATAATTGAAATAGGTTTATGCAAGACAAACCGGGTAGTTATTTTTCAATCGCTTTTCTATTCGTTGATAAGAACGGACCACCCACAAAAATCAAAGACCATCTATTTTTGTTCCATTGGTGCATTGTCAAAGAGCAAGCAGTTATGTGTCCCAAAAAGTGGCATCAGTTGTATCCTCTTAGTATACGGTACTGTCGCCAGTTCACAGAGCGGCGAGAGTACCCAACTTCTACAGAGTTGAGATCAGGGATTGTACTTAAGACAGTCTCGGTCAACACCCAGTAACGCACACAGGTCCAGGTACGCAAAGGGGACAATTATCTGATAGAGGGAAGAAGAAGATAATAGTACTTTAAATGGGTGTGTATAGTCATCGACTTACGCCGAGAAGAGTGTTAACGAAGATAATGATAAACTTAAGAACTTCCTTGCACGGGCAGCACATCCTGACCACGTCAAACTGGCAATCCAATTTCTGGAAGGCAAATAAAGAATTGAAGATAGGGTGAGCGTACCCAGACCATAGAACTGCAATATTTATTCTGTAAGTTTTTGCAATGAGTACAGATAGCGAAGAAATACTCAGCATATTTTGGTGGTTAAAATATACGCCAATAAATCTGAAAAAGGAGAAGCTGGCACTCATGGCAGCAACAATGTGGTCTGTCAAATATATGCTCAGAGTACACACCAGAGGATTGTAAGTAAGTACAGCTCCACGCTACTTGGTATGCATCAAAAAATAGGCATTTAGCTTCGCCAGTCGAATATGCGTCCACGGGGAAATGAATATCACTGTCCAGTACGCGGGGTGAACGACCATCATCAAGGGGGCAGGTGGTGGTGTCCATACGATGTCCTCCTACTACTTAAACTTGGTGGGTCGAAAGTGAAAAACTTTCGAAACCGCTGATCATATTCAATTCTATCTGTGCACATAAAAAGTGGCAATATTCTTGAGTCAAAACCCTCACACTCCCGGAAAAAAATCAGTGCCGATTGACTCAACGCCTGAGTTAGTATTCACGCAGGACAACTCCCTGTCTTAATTGATAGAATCTTGGACCAATTACAACTCGGTGACCAGAGAACGAGGTATCGAGTTTCAGTTGCTGCAAACCATGATTTGGGTAAGGCTGGCTGATGAAGACTAAAAAGCCAGAAATGTCCATCCCGATCTCCCTTGTCTTCGTCAGTAATTTCTTTCTGCTACCTATCTGCCGAAATGACCCATTGACATTCGCGTTCGGACACGCCCTTGAGTGTTAGTTTCCGTGGCAGGCACAGGAATGCCTCGAAACGTAGTAGAAACTTGGTGTTCGGTAGACACCAGCCAACTTCTATTCAGGTGGTGTATGTTCAGTTACTTGCCCCTGTGGAGCGGGTTATATAGGTCGCACGAGTCGGTGCCTATCCAAAAGAATAAGTGGGGAACACCTTCTAGCATGGCTGACGAAAAGCCAAGTTAAAAGCAGGAAAAGCGCCATCCCGGGTAGCGTGTGGATTCTAATGAAGCCTTCAGTGTGCTTTATAAGGTGTCACCGAACTATCCCAAGTCAGCGGCTCTTCGCAAAAGCAGAAGCCCCCGCCATCAGGTTGCGGAAGCCGGTCTTGTGCGCTCCGCGCCAACGATGACTTAACTATATGCACTCTGCCCCCCTTGGATGGCCCCACCACACCTTCACAGCCGCTTAACCGACTGTCTCTTATCGCCACCCCCTATTTACACGTCCCACTTGTATGACAAGACGAACATTATTGATCGCATGTTTTAGCTGGTATCCCGTTACCATATAAATGTACTGGTCTGATGAGAATGTATCGCAGGCACGCGTATGCTCGTCGACTAGTCTTCTGAATCTTTGATGAGAAATTTTGCAACTCTTATTCTGAAAAAGCATTAGATTTTTGCACGCTTGAACAATTGATTAATGTTCGCTGCAAAAACACTTCAACTCGTTTAGGTACTCCAATGGCGGAGGCAGCTTCCTAAACTAGAAGCATATCCGAATTAAATTTGGCCTTTTGCGTCCGCAAACTAACGAGGCGTGTGAAGTCAACACCAGATGAAAAGGAGACGAAATATTAACATCTGTATATAAAATTGGATTTGCAGGAGGATGTATAGCTGGTAAGTGAGAGTTAGTTCAATCGTCCTGAAATTTTTCTGTCAATCGTAGATTTCGCAAATCACACTCGAGATGAAACAAGCACTCCCTAAAATTGCTTTCTGATTGCTGCACAAAATCTCAGCATGCTCCTTAGACATAAAAGCAGAAAATAGTTTTGCTAGTTTCTTTGCCTGAAGACTGGCTACAAACTGCATGACCTTCCTTTGACAATTATGAAGAGCAAGCTCACACCTTAGGCTAATTTTACCAGCATAACCTATGCGAATTTTCAGGACTTTCGCAAACGTACCCATGCGATTTACTGCTGCGGTTTTCAAACGTCAGATGCCACCTTTCAAGCATTGTGGGGATGTCGCCTCGCAGCCGCACGCTATGAGGAAGTTAGTTTCAAAAAATGACGTAAGCTGCTGACTGAAAAGACTGACAAGAGATCGCATGCGCGCTCTGGGTTAAAATGGATGGTCCAAAATCTGGATAAGGTGGTCGTGGGGGCGGAAATGTTTTGTGTTTCGCTGTCGGGAGGCAGACTAGGCGAAAACAGACTATCAAACGCGGTTACTGTAGGGCTGACAGCAAGTCCCATGAGAGCGATAATCAACGAATACCACTGGCAGCAGAGAGAATCCTGGTTTGAATGTGTGCTAAGTAAACGAATGCAAAAACCAAAGTCAATCAACTCTGTTAAGACAGAAGATGTGCACAATTGCTCACCGCACCGAACCGGAGGATGTATAGCTGGTAAGTGAGAGTTAGTGAGAGAGAGTAAGTGAGGGTTAGTGAGAGAGTGAGAGAGTTAGTAAGAGAGAGAGTTATTGAGAGTTAGTGAGAGAGAGTTGGTGAGAGTTAGTGATCGAGTAAGTGAGAGAGTGAGAGAGTTAGTGAGAGAGAGAGAGAGAGAGAGTTAGTGAGAGAGAGTTAGTGAGAGAGTTCTCCTTAGGAACTGACCTCACTACGTTTAACCCAAAAAGGCATTCTTTGCCATCGAATTTTCATCAGGTCGATATATTGGAACAAGATTAGCAGGTGGAATTCCTCTGTCTTCGTTCATGATAATAAAAACAAGTTATCGGCTTTACCGAGTGTTGAAGATAGCATAGAGTGTTGCGACTTGGTATTGTTTTAAACGGCTACAATATTGTCAGAAAATTAAATAGTTGCGTTTGAAGCGCAACTGAATGGCGGAAACAACCATGGTCACTTTGTTAAATTAGGATTTTCCGTTTTCTGAGGTTTTTTGATTGTGTAATAGGCGAACCTATTACCTCATAATGACTGCGTGCCAGCGTGTCTATTGGGAGGAAAAAAACGTTTAACCTAAGTAGATTTGCGATAATTTACTACCACAGAGGAGACTATTACCAGTAATCCTGGATCATGCCTAAGTATTCACAATTTCTTCCTGGAAAATAAGGATGTTAAGGTGAAGGGTTTAGAAACAGGAGCACATGTTACGTTTCTGGTAAATTTCCAGTGAGTATTGTGTGCGAAAAGGTGTCGAAAGATGGTAGGCGTATACCAATTCCTCTTCAACCAATAAAATATATATAAAGACATTGCATCCGAATCAAAGTGTCTGGATCCCCTTCTGCCATAGCTAATAATCACCAAGCTTTCTGCGTATTGCATATAAGTCTATGTTCTACAAAGCGTTTCAAGTGACAATTGAAAAGTCCATTGGAAAAGAGTTTTTCAAGCCACTACCATTACCGACTGCCGTTACAGACCACATCCTTCACCTGTTTCTTTGGAACTGGATACATTGCTCATACAACCAGGGATCTGGAGTAGGGGGTACCCGACGCCGCTCCTGCTTGACTAGTAAAAGGCAAAAATCGATCGATTTCAAATTCAATTTTGGCACATCTAATCAATACGAACCACCAAGTCGACGTCGCAGAAGCCTTTCAGATTATCCACCGGGCAACAGCACACTACTGCAAACGCCTAAACCAAAGGGTGCTAGCGAGAGCCGAGCCCGTGGCAGTCTGTCTTCCATGGCAAACGCCGACTCGCACACAGCGTGTTTGACCTCTAGATAGCGCTGGTACCCAACCCCGAACCCCCCCCCCGCCCAAGCGCTCCCCCCCACCCCAGCGCCCCCCCCCCCCGCCCCAGCGCCAAGACGCCGACTCCCTTATGCGGGCGACGCGGGAACTACGAGTGTGACTAACCCTGCCATCCGTCCCCGAGACACATAAAACCTGTCTATACCTCACAAGTTCATTCTGCACGTAATTGTAGTGGCATATGTCCATCAATCCGTAGAAAGCTAAGTGTGACCATGTGTACGCGGCTACAGGCAAGACAAAAGGCAGAAGAGAGTTGCAGAGAGCAGGGACGACAGGAAATGTGGGTTGCTTGATACCGTCTTTTCCGGGTATCATTCAGCCAATCATAAAACCCGACTACTAGCTGGGACTGGAAGCACAAACACGCGGTCAAGTGACAGTTCCACCGTCGATTTCGACGAGGTCCACCGTATGCTCCACACCAGGTGGTGCAGGGACGGTGACTGGCGCGGTCAAGTACGGCGCAGATAGTCCACACACTGGGTCTAGCAGATGGGTGATGAGTGTCTCGCCACCTGTCATTAGCTGTGGCTGCAGATCGGGTAAGATCCCTCTCTGTAAATATAACTTGGCTGACATCGGCCTTTTGGTTGGTTGCCTGTTCGTAACCTTTCCCAGCCATACGTGGCTTCTCTGCTTCGTGAAGCGCAGGCGTGATCCATTATGCTTTCATGAAACCGGTTTATCTATCATGGCAGAAGTATATTGCAAGCAGCTGAATCAAATGTTCCGAAAAACTTGTAGAAAACAGCCTAGATTGGTGAACCTATGAAGGCATAATAAGCCCGAAACAGACTGTATTAATAGAAGGTAAATAGATCCTTTTGGGAAAATGGTAAATTTTATTGGTACATTTTCGACACTGGTTCCCCAGGTCATCGTCAGACCTTAGTAAATGTGCAAACATTTCAAATGTGATTAAAAAGCAATGTTTGATTTTGAATGCACCCATAAGCGGCTGTCGTGTGCATCAGTCTATTTTGATTGGCTGTCGTCTCTTCCACTTTTCCCTGATATTTTTGTACACGGTTGGGGAACTAACGTCGAAAATTTACCCATAAAGTTTACTATTTTCCTAAAGCATCGATTTACCTTCTTTATACTTCTTCCAATTCAGACTATTAATCTACCCATATTCTCTGTCGTGTCTCCTCTCTGCAATTATAACTTGGACGACTTCGGCCTGATAATTGGTTGCCTGTTCGCGACCTTTGCCACCCATACGGAGCTTGTTTGCTTCGGGAAGCCACTAGATCGGTGTGCGCCTATTCCTGTTTGAATAAATACCCGATCTGCAGCGACAGAGAATGACAGATGGCGAGACACTGATGAACTTTGTTTCGATGAAGTGCTTATGACCAATCTGCTATACCCAGTGTGTGGACTATCTGTGCCGTACTCGAGCGCATGTTTGTGTTTCCAGTCCCAGCTGGTAGTCAGGGTTATGATTGGCTGAATGAAGGCAGAATAAGCCCGAAAGAGACTGTATCAATCTACCCATATTCTCTGTCGTGTCTCCTCTCTGCAATTATAACTTGGACGACTTCGGCCTGGTAATTGGTTGCCTGTTCGCGACCTTTGCCACCCATACGGAGCTTGTTTGCTTCGGGAAGCCACTAGATCGGTGTGCGCCTATTCCTGTTTGAATAAATACCCGATCTGCAGCGACAGAGAATGACAGATGGCGAGGCAATGATGAACTTTGTTTCGATGAAGTGCTTATGACCAATCTGCTATACCCAGTGTGTGGACTATCTGCGCCGTACTCGAGCGCATGTTTGTGTTTCCAGTCCCAGCTGGTAGTCAGGGTTATGATTGGCTGAATGAAGGCAGAATAAGCCCGAAAGAGACTGTATCAATCTACCCATATTCTCTTTCGTGTCTCCTCTCTGCAATTATAACTTGGCCGACGTCGGCCTCTCCACCCATACGGAGATTGTTTGCTTTGGAAAGCCCGATAGACAGAAGACAGGGATACTACTCTAATGCAAGATAACGGGGACGGTGCTTTGAGATTTCAAATTTTTGTCCGGATGCGTTGGATGATTTACGGTCTTCTTGGACGAATATTGTGTTGTCATGTATGAAATATGCAGTTAGGCATATGATGAATTTTGACAGCTTCCTATTTAATGCTGGTACCAAATTTTTTCATTTTTTATTTTGTTATAGAACGGCTCCACAAATGTTCTATTTCTAAATCATATTTCGGTTTTGAAAATCGTAAAAGTATCTTTTTTCTTGGTTTTTTCAAAGATGTAAAAGTCAGAAATCAGTACAGTTGTGAAATACGAGTTCTGAAGTGGAAATACCACTTCGCAGACACCTCAAAATATTAATGGTGGCTTCTGCTCCAATTTTACTACAAAACAGACAGTTCTAATTTTTTCAAAAGTTCTTTCCGGTAACATTGACCTCAGGAATGAGCCACACAGTCGGCCAGGTTCAAAAATGAATAATAATGAAATGAAAGTCACCATCGAGCTAGATCCATCTCAAAGTACACATGAATTATCTTTGATATTTGGCGCTAGCAAAAAACGCTATTATCTTCCCTAGCTAAAGCCGATAAAGTGAAGTTGGACATGTGGGTTCCACATGAACTGAATAAAAAAGCAGAAACGCCAACAGATTTTGGAAGCTTGCATGATTTTGCTTCATCGTCCCAAAATGATTAATTTTTAAATTGAATTGTAACGTGTGATGAGAAATGGATCCGCAGTGGTAACTGTAAACGTTCGGTTCAGTGGTTAGGCAAGGAGAAGCTGCCAAAAACACAGCCTAACGCGCGATCTTAATCCAAAACAAGCTGATAGTGAGCGTATGGTGGTCTATCGCAGGTGCGATCCATTATGATTTCATGAAACCGGCTCAACTATCATGGCAGAAGTGGATTGCAAGCTGCTGGACCAAAGTATCATAAAACCTGCAGAAAACAGCCTAGATTGATGAAGTGATCGGCTCTTATTCTATTGCACCACAACGCTAGACCACAAACTGCACAAATGACAGTGCCAAAACTACAGGAGTTGGATTCGGAAGTTCTCCATCAGCCACCGTACTCACCAGAATTTGCCACCACTGACTACAACTTCTTCCAGGAGTTGGACAACTTTTTTCACACGAAAGCACTTTACTTCTGACAATGCAATAAAATAGGTCCTTCAAGCTTTCACTGACTCTCAATTACCAGACTTTTAAACCGCCGGATTGAACAAGCTACTGCTGAAATAGCAAAGGTGTATTGACAACATCGGTGCATACATTACTGAATAAAAACTATTTCATGTATTTATAAAATTTTACCAAAAGTTGTTTTTTCTACAAATTGCCTACTTGAGGGCTTAATAATCAACGCATAAACTATAGAACGCAAACAACCGATGATTTAATGTCTTTCCTCTGAATTATAAGGCATGCTCTTTCTGATATGGAATGACATGAATTCAGGGAATGACATGAATTCCAGTCTGTAATATCTCTCTATGAAGATGGTGAGATAGATTTAAACTAAGCATCCACAAAGGGCTTTAACGATTCTTCTGTGGGCAGGTTGATATGTGGTTAACAGCACCCTTCTCCGTCGCCCCTAATTGTCACCGCCCGGTCGGAACACGCCTCTGAGTAGTCATCAAAAATATCGATTAGCGCAGGAAGTCTGAGTTTGCCCGCGATGAAAGTAAGTTCTACAATAGATTGCCTAACTGATGTAATTTCTACATCAGAATTTGAGGAAGAAGCAGAACAGGTATTTTAAGGTGTTAGTTCTCTTTGTTTTATTAAATTGATGCACAAAAAGATGTTTGATAATAAAGAGTTCACTTCAGATTAGTTAAGTGATGGGAAAATGGGACTAAATGGGGCAAAATCCGACTTTTTTTGCTATCCAGGAGATTTCCTACGCCATTACAAGGTACAGATCAAAACATTTTGCTTTTCTGTGCAGTTCTATGAATGAATATTAAGTAATTCGGCTTTTTCTGCTTTATTCACTCGTTTGATTGCATGGACAGGCTTCTCATACAGTTAGAACTCCAGTTTACTCAACTAGGTCAATTTGTCACATTTTCGTAATCCGTACTTTTTATAAAAAAAATCGTATTTCTTGACAATTTGATATTAATTTGTAAACCTTATAAAAACCTTATTTTTCTTAACCTTCAGTTCTTCAATGATGTAAAACTTTGGTGGACGCAGCGGGCGCTGATTTCATGTAACGGGTCATAACCCATGAAATCCATCAGATTTCATGAGTTAGGACAGCTACTGTAAGTTTGATAACTACCAGAGTAAAAACGAGAGCATATGAAGACCGTGTGCGCGAGAAATGGTATTGCCGTAACGCTGCACTGGTCCCCGTAGTTTCCTTCGTGCATGACCCACAGTCCAAGACGTGTTGAGACTGACTGAGTGGATGCTAGGGTTTGCCCCCCTAAACGGGCCACGTGGTAGATGCGTTGGACAAACACGGGGGCCACATCAGGGCACGGCATGTGTTATTCGGGTTGCGCTCCCATAACAAATGCCGAACATGGAGGTGTGGTGGCACGTCTAGGGGCGGCTAGGACTTAAGGGACCCAGCCGTGCCAGCCACCTGCGTCCTCTCCCGCCTCCGGTCTTCTTGACTCTGTCTTGACACCGGGCTCAGGTGGGGGAGGAAAAGAGAGTGCGGTAGATGCAGCGCAAGTCTACTATCACTTTAAACTAAATCACGCGCAAGTCACTGTCCCTGCTCCACTTTCCCATGGAGCATACGGTGGACATCGTCGGACTACGACGGTCGAACTGTCGTGGATGCTAGGGTAGGCCCAGATTAGTGTGATGGAGCAGGCACAATGGCGGGCTCATACATAATTGCTAAGAGTTGCACAAAAATGCCGCGACCCATGTCGATTTAGGAGACGATGCTGTTTTCACTGTTCCAAATATTCAAAACTTAGATTTTTTCAAATATACAAACATGAATCTCAGTATATTTTTTACTTTTACCTACGAACGTTTGAGCATTTCCGACCTTATTTACCCGTGACAATACATGCTATAGGTGTTTGAATTTTGGGGCTAGCACGACGCTATCTTCAGCGTAGTGACGGTCAGTCATTCCGCGTTCTGGTGCGAATTTGTCACCACCGAAACCGAGTAGCAGCCATTAGACAATTCTGGCAGAGTCGTAACTGAACACAAGCGCCGAAAGTCAAAGCGAGTATCGAACAACTGAAAGAAAATTGAGTGTTCTGGGACTGACGCAATGGCGGAAAAAATGGGGCTCTAACCTAACATCACCGTTTAGCACCATTATACGCCACAGGGACTCATTATGGACGGAAGCGCTGACTGTAATGAAGATATCTCAACGTATGACTGTCTGTTTCTGGTATCTGTTGCAGAATTCAATAATGTGTCGCATTTTGAATATCTCATTGTTGAAATTACGTCCACCATATTTCCTGGAATCCAGGTATACACAATGAGAAGCATCCTGCGATAGGCAAGGGCAAAGATCTTTAAAGAAAAGTTCTTTATCCTATTCCCTTTCTTGAAGGCGGACACAAGGATGACCGAGCCGTTTTCAGCAGGTGCAGTCTCATCTTCACGGACACAAAATGCTTGCAAACTGCGAAAAATTCTTCTTTTTTAGGTATCTTGCTGACGCGGTCAAATGACACTGTGGAAGGATAAAACTCTCCTTGCGATGAGAGGGTGATGGGTCAGACACCGTAGTTTGGAAGGTGTTCGATGATTTTTCCACCAACAGTGGAGCTCCGATTTGTCAACAATAAGTCCGTTGATCACATCCCAAATGAGATTTATTAGCAAAAGTTTTTTTAAAACTAACCTTTAGAATTCCTTGCTGATGGACGTCGATGTTTGAAACCTGGTCCATGGGTCTTGTCGCATCAGATAAATAGGTTACACTATGTTTGACAGATTTTCGCTTCCTCGTTCGGCAGTAGTGTAATGAGGTCTTGCTGCTAGACCTAGCACGTAAGGCTTGTGAGCTGATATGGTCATTACTGGGCCTTTGCGAGAAGGGGATAACGTTTTCAGATGTCTCGCGAACTGAGGATTAAAATGGTCATATTTCGCTATGGCCTTGCCATCCAATTTGCGTCGTTAAACGAAAGCAAATTTCTGCGATATTGAAGTTCCCGGCTTGTGACATTTTCGGTATCGAGAAGGGATGAGCATTCAGGCGTGTATGAACGAAAACGTGGTTTGACCCGCGGGCGCTTTCTGTCTTGACACCACACACCAGCCTTCCATCAGGCATTCAATTATGAAAGAGTGGTTGTCTAGAGTGCCCCCTAAAAGGGCCACGTGATAGAGGGGCTGGACCAACACGATTGCTAGATCAGGGCACGTTAGGCGTTGTTCGGGTTGAGCTCCCATAAAAACTGCCGAACAAGAGGGGCGTGGTGACACTCGTAGGTTCATACTCAAGCCGCACCAGCCACTCTTGCTATTTATGGTTCTCCCACTCCTTGGGATCTGATTCAGGCGTGGCGGCATAGTCAAGAGCGTTTCCGGCCACGCCAGCCACCTGCGCCAGACCCCGCCTCCGGTCTTCTTGACTCTGCCTTGACATCGGGCACAGGCGGGTAAGGAAAGAGAAAATGTGGTAGCTTCTGCGAATGTCAACTATTGCTCAAAACTAATCCACGCGCAAGTCACCGTCTCTGCACCAAACTTAAGTGGAGCATACGGTGTACATCGTCGGACTACGACAGTCGAACTGTCAGGGTGACTAGAATGCAGTCAGTCTAGCGGAGGTGCACATCGATTTACTAGCAGTTTCATGTATGCTTATGACGATAGCAGAAGTACATGCTGATTGAAATCAACCGAATCTGGGCACTGAAGCCCAACCTGGCTTATCAACCCCACAATGATTAATACAATTGCAATTTGAAGACAGCAAAAACACTACACGCCGTAACCTACTTGTTATTATGCAAAGGAGATTTTTCCAAAAAAATAAAGGATATACATAAAGCTTTAGTGTCTATTTTTAGCGGAAATTTCAATGATATAGCCTACATAATTCAAGAGCTATTTTGTCTGTTACAATGCCGACCAGCCGAACTCGTCAAGTTAAGCTTTGGCATCTAAATGTAATGATGTGTTCCAAGCATTCCATTTTCGAAACCGATCGTCAGAAGCCAACGATCACGCCAGCGAGCTACTGTAGCAACGCATCCGATTTTCAGTATTGGTTTGACAAAATGCCGCCAGATCAATGACTGAGGAGCAAAGTGCACTCTTTCCTCCACGTCTGACACAATGCGCCTCTATGTAACATGGTGAATAATTTGTTTGGCCCGTTTCAATCACTAAACCGTACATATCTTCCGTTTTCATTGCAATTGAAAGTTAGTCCACAAGAGTGCAATACAATGTTTAACACCCTGAGGGAACATTTAAGGCGTTGCATATTCGCAGCCCTCGGCATCTTCCTGAGGTGCGTGGAGGTGCAAATAATAGGCGCCACTTCTAACATCATGGCTCGCAAATATTGCATAGAAAAGCCCTAACTAGGATTCGCGCCGGACAGTGCGGATATTTCCGAAATAAACAGAAGGTAAACAAATTTCAAGTGATCACCGAAAAAGGCTTCAAATTTTGGCATGTAAATAAGACAGCGGTAGGTTTTAAAGAAGGCACGCGTACCTACCCGGTAGCATTCGGCGGGAAACAATGTCAGAGCCCGGCCAGCCGTGAAGGATTGAATAGCTGTCGCTTTCAGTCTATTGGTCGTCGTCGCCCCCATTAGCACTACAGTCTACCTTCTATTGGTCGACCACTGACCAATCAGCCTACAGCTACACGATCGCCCGGTCACGATCTTCGCCATCAAGCGAGACTAGTCTGTGAAGTGTCGGCCATTACGAGCTGCCGGCTAGTAGCATTTATTGCTTCCTTGACAGGTAGCCATGCCGGTTTTCTGCAAGTGCGTTTCGTGAAGTAGGACCACGCGGAAGTAAAAACGATCGGAATAATGCTGCTTTGTTCGACCACACACTGGGTTGGATGAGACGTCGATCGCAAATTAGAACGGCTCGCCGCTGAAACATGCTTACCGCACCTTTTTGACATCTATTCGTCCGAGAATCCAGTAGAACCTAGATTTTGCACCCAAAAAGAAGATAATAATTAGCTTCGAAAAAATTCACATCAAACGGCAGATAAGAGAGCCAGGTTTTATTCCCAAATTGATTCTTTTAGCCAACATTATCTCCTAAAGCTGCCCAAATAATTGCAATCGCGGCTCTTCGAAGAGTCGAAACTGCGCATAAAAGCCATCCTCAGAGAATAATAATATAAAGGCTGAATTTTAGCGAGCCCGCACATGACCGACCGTGAACATAAGTTGGAAACTTAAAAAGGCCTTGAATGCCAGCCGTGTGATTGGTGAAATTGGTCTTTGAAATTATGTAACTCCCGTTGAGTGTAGGAAATTGCCGATAACTATAAATCGGAGTCTATAATCCCTATTTTACGATAAATACCACATAAGGACACCTGTTGAGTGAGGAGATGTTTGGCGTTTTTACCAGGAAATCGGTTCAAGGACCTGTGGACAAAAATTAAAACAGGTTAAATCCGATAGCGCATGTAAATATACGCATCTGGGCATATGGGAATTTGTATGTAAACCTTCAAACTGTACAGTATAATATTAAAGGTTATTTAAACTGCAGATGACCACACCAAATGCATCAAAGAAGGTGACGCATGCTATTTAGAAAAGTGGAAATAGATCTTTGATTTAGATATGAGAAAGTGGAACTCAAAGCACAGAAAACCTTGGCTATTAGAAATGACTGTGAAATGCGTGCAGGCGAAACTGATATCGACTAGGACACGCACCGCTAAACGGCAGTCTAACTCCCTCCCTTTAACAGACTATCACTGTCGCATACACTCCAGTACTCGCCGTAGAAAATGTTTAAATTATTAAAGTATGTCCTTTCTTGGATGCAACAGAGGTGAAGGCGCAGTAGGTAAATTAGTCTCAGCTTTCGGATTCGTCCAGCAGACCCTCATCAGAGACTGTGAGAATGCGACAACGAATGAGCAAAGATGGGGCAGGGATGGAGAGGGAGGAGATGGAGGTGATTTTCACGTCAAAGCTGGGACCACAGCGACTCACGGTGTGGTTACAAAGTAGTGACTGTGTGCGTCCTTAGCAGCGAGCTAACCGCGCCTCTTGACCGCGTGAGCGTAGGGTATGCGAGCTATATTTATGCAAAATTTTAAAAATGAATCTATACCTTGCTTTTGGTTCAATTGTTAGCTATAGGGATCGGAGTTGATGGCACGGCTATTCGAAACAAATTGAAATTGAAGCGGGCGGGTGTGCTTTTGAAATCGAGTCTCCATTTCTCTGCTGTCCATTCGCATTTAACTTTTCTTTTATCTACATCGGTTGGACTATTTCACCCATTACATACCGACTTTTTACCCTCTATTTATTTGAACTACAATAATTCGGTCATCAGTGCACTACGCTGGCAGTGTTTTGAAAGAAGTCCAAGTTGATCTACATTTTGAGACTCATTCAAGGATGATTCTTCATGATGTCGATTGTTGGACTCTTCGGCTATCGTTTTGTGATCTTCCTGTGTTATGTGGTTTGCGTGCCCAATCTTATTCACGGTGAACGGTCAAAATAAAGCATACCTCTCTCTCTCTATTTCAGTAGCTTTTTCATTGACATTCTCCACACTTGCACTGAAATGCCAACCAATAGACTACTTTGAGTATAATTCTTAAATGTGGCCGAATAATGCATTTTGTTCATTCATTTTATACTCCGCGAACACCCGAAATTCATTTGGGTCCAAATTGGGTATATTTCACGGAAGCTGATCATCTTATGCTGATGACGATGACGACAACCTTTTGTTCACGTCTGCGAATGGCGATTAATGAAGCTCAGGACTTGAATATTCAGGGAGTTGACAGTAGAATTAAATGCCAATACTACCTTTCAGACATATCGTTCAACAAGTAATTATTGAGCGACTATTGAGACGCATGCCTGAATGGTTAGGGAAACTGTGGTAGTATTCTATTATTGACAGCTATGGGGCTTCATCTTAGTACTTATTTACTATACTGACAACACAGGTTACTAGCTAAAAGCCCAGAAACGCGTTTTTCGCTGAACGTGTGTTGCTGCGAGGGTCCGGATCTTCATTGGGTTCCCGGGCGTTGTCTATGTCTTTTCTGGTAAATAAAATCCAGTTTTATCTTAATTTGTTTAATTTCCGAGGAAATAAATGCATGAACTTGTAGTAAATCCTTCAGAATAAACTTTTACGGGCGCGGTCCGAATTTCAGCTGAAATCCATCAGCCACTGCAGAATAACTGGGTAATATTCACAAGCTGCCAACTGGTATTCAGTAGTATAAGCTACGTAATTATTTACCATACTGATTGCACATGAAATAGCCGCTGAGAGGCTGCTGGCGGGGACTCGAGAGTGCGTCGCAAGACAGAGCCGGACGAGTCCCGTTAGTGATCAGTGAGCATTCCTTAATGAATGTCAATATTCCCGATCTAAGCTGGCAAGACAACGAGCCCGTGGCACAATGGTTAGAGCGTTAAAATTCTCATAAACAGGTCACGGGTTTGAGCCTAGGGTGGTGCATTACGTGGGGTTGGGTATGACTGGCTGATGATGGTTGGTGATCCAGAAATGACGATTCCGATCTCCCTCGTCTTTGTGGACAAATTTATCTGAAATATTCATATCAAATTTTGAACCGAGCCTATAAAGGTTTGTTCTATATTTAGATTATACTACTGAATACCAGTTGTCAGCTTGACAGCTTGTGAATAGTGCGTGGTAATTCCGCATTTACTGATGGATTGCGACTAAAATATTCTTTTAAAATTTCGAACCGAGTCTTAATGGTTTGTTCTGAAGGACTTACTCCAAGTTTGTGCATTAATTTCCTCAAAAATTAAACAAGGTTGGACTTAATTGTCATTGAATTAATTGAAATTTACTTATGGATTGTTGGTCACTAGGTATTAGAAGCACAAATTTGTCGTCTTACTGTGATGATAGTACAGGATCTTTAGCGTATAACTGATGGCCTTGGACTAAATTGGATGTCGCTACTTTAACCATACTCATCAGCTTACCTCGAACAGTAACCATAACCCTCCTCCGTACCATTAACTTACCCTAACCTGAATATGAACTCTTAACTTTACCTTACCCTTACCTTGTAGAAAATAAAACACATGGTTCTCTGTAATTTCGGGAGTAAATATTGCCCCATTCTACTCTATGTTCATTTAATAACCATAATTCCATAGTTGCTATGGCAGCGTTTCGTCGCTAAAGTGAAATAAATAGCCTATTGTTTTAGTGTACTTGCTGCGTACTTGGTGCACTTACTCCTTTAATCGTATACGTAAGTTTAAAATAAGCAGTCAAAAGCACGCTGCATTCACCCGGGAGATTTTCTATTTTCATGGACGCCAAGCATTCTTGCACAAGAATCGGCGGACAAAGGAAATGTTAGAGAGTTGTGGATCGGCGGAGCAATAGCCACCTCCTGGAGGAAAGCAAGTGTCTTAACTATTTGATTCCCTATCTAATGCCACGTCAAGTGAAATTCTGAAATGTGCTTTCGATTCAAACGACTCACTTCATTAGGGTTATAGTATTGATTATCGATCAGCCAAATTCCAAGATATTTTCAGTCACAGTAGGATGCCGGCTTTTGAAAAAGCTTCTTGCTGAACGGTCGCAAAAAGTATACTCTCTAAAAAATGGCTACATAAGTAGTATGTAATTTTCTCCTTGATTTTAGACGCTCTTATTAATTCAAATACATTTTACGGAAAACACGCACAAAAGTATTAATTCTTGTACACATTTGATAGCGAATTACATATTCTTTAATTTTTATCCTTGAAGAAAGGATATCTTGTAGTTCCAAAATAAGTTTCTAAAGTTTCTAAATTGCTGAATAATTTTGAATCATACCGGTCGTTAGAATTGAATTAAGGGTTTCCAAAGTAAATGCTGCATTCATCCTGTTTAAGGAATAAAATATAAGTTCCTCTATCGTATGCGTAAGCGTTTATACAGTTCTCACAAAAATATTGCAATGCATTTGGATCATATTGTATACATTGTAGGCCACTAATAAATTGACGGATATGATGTATTATGGATGAACATTTCCAGGTCTTTAAAAAAATATCATAATCAGAAACGTTTTTAAAACCAAAAAAATATTCTTTCTTCGAGTATAAAATTTGAAGATTTACTTTCCAATAAATTTAAAAAATAAATACTACTTAAGTAGCCATTTTTGACAGAGAAGGTAATTTACTATACCTTACAATTGCCTACTTAACTGTCTCAAGCGGAAACCACGCAATGGATATTGCAATGCAGAAATAGCAACCGTTAGACTAGCTAAAAAACAGCTTACAATTTTGGCAGGGGCTTAAACGTCAAATTAGCTATTGAACATAAATTATTTGTGTTCACGAAAATGAAAAAAATCTATATTAGTAATTTTTCTTGTAATAAGAGGCTGGCTTCCAATAAAACTCTCTCAGGCCCTCCTTTCCTTTGACTTTTGGTTTCCATATAAATATCATCTTATATTAGGGATGGGTGTGTACAATTTTCAATATTCATATGAATTTTGTTTTAGAAAAACGTGTCTTCTTGGCTTTTTAAAGCTGATGAACATTTGCTGGCGCTAAAAGAGTTATCAATGCCCGCGTATTTTAAATCAGCGGGCGTTTTCAATTTACTACTAAGGTGTTTCAGTTGCATTCCGCGCCCGGTCTGCCTCCATGTGTTACAATTATGTCACCATGCGTACGGGTTTATTTGCAGAAGGGAAGAACCTTGCAACTTGGAGCTGCAAAAAGCGCAATTTTTGGCTGTAAAAGGTCTACACTGTCCCGCCCCATGAGGGATGATTTTGTAAAACTTCATTTTTTTTCCACTTTCTGGCAACAGAACATTGAACTCAGGCCTAACGATAAAATAAGCCGCAATTTGTTTAAAATCGACTTTTCTTGTCTACTCTGCAGCATGCAATCGTAGTACTTCCCTATCATAAGTATATTTTGCCTGATATGCAAGATTTAATGCTCCAAAATGTAACGACATAAAGTGGAGCAGAAATTTTGGTCACCAGGTGCCTCTGATTCCCACTTGGACCCATAATTATAAGCATCAACAGATAAGGGCGACTGACGCATGAGGGCTACATCTTTTTGTCACCGAATGCCTATAAAAAGTATCGACTCTCTCTCTCTCTCATTCATCACTGATGGCGTTGCACAGCGCGTTGATAGCGAGATCGTCCGCCTTCGAGTCCGTGCTTATCGCATATTCTTCCTAAGGTTCCATTTTATTTCCCCAGCTCCTTCCGTTTCAGATGGATTACCTGAGATCATCCGATAACAACCTATCAGCTAGGTTAATAATATAATTGTGGCCCACCCTTTAAAAACAAGACTCACCGTCAGTTTCTAATAGATAGTTTCGTTCATTTATCTGCATGATCGTCGGAAAACGGTGTCTTTATCATTAGCAAAAATCTTTTCAGTGTATATTTTGACTTTGAGAGAAAGAAAGCTACGCTTTATTTTGAAAGTAACATTCCAAATATTTTAGCAAAAAGGTCCTCCATTCACCGTGAAGAATCGTCCTTGAATGCGACTCAAAATATCGATAAATTTGGACTTCCTTCAAAATGTTGCCAGCGTCGTGTGCTTATAAACTTAATTTTTGTTGTTCGAATAAAAAAATGGGGTTAAAATTATATAAGAGGATTCACATGCGAATGGAGAGCAGAAAAGATGGCAGCTCAATTTCAAAAGCCCCCCTACTACTTACCCCTTTGAAATTCTTATCAATGTGCAATATTTCCGGTGCCTTGGTGTTATTTTGTCCTCGTCTGTTAGCAACCTTTCAAGGCACGGCTTTTAGCGCACCGTGATAGTTTCTAGCCCGTCAGATTGCTTATAGTGAGAAAAAGGCGCTGTGCCGTCGACCTCACTCTCTCCCGCACTCAAACAATCAGACCACCGTTCGAGCCGGTCAGTTGTCTAATGTGGGATTGGGCACATTGGCTGACGGATCAGAGTACCCATCTTCGCGTGCCACAGCACGACCTGGTCCCTATAACGCACACACCAGGATTCACAAACTCAGGGGATATGGAGGAGCCATCGCCATCTGACTCCCAGTCTGCTGGTCAGCCACTTGACACACACAGCACATACACTGGGCCGACGGCGTGGTCTGGTGTAAGCGTCAGATTGGCAGCCTTCCAAGCCACGGTTTCTAAGAAAAGGTGATATTCTCAGGTACGTGATGATGGTGAGGGTATTGTCTGTATATTGGTGTAGGAAGTGCGTGCTGATGTGGCTTAGCCTCCGTTGGTTTACCGCATGTTGTCGTGGAGGCGCATGTGTCCAAATAGGCCCATGTGGTGTGTAAATGTGCGGAAGCAGTGAGGGCAGTGGAGGCAGGCTCGTCGACTGTATGTCGGAGCCCCAGGCACTGGTTCAGCAGCCTCCGTGCGATGGATTCACAGATGACCGACAAGGCCGATGCGTGAGTTGAATTTGCGGGCGCAGTGTGAGCAGGAGAAATCGGGTGGGGCTGGTTGGTTGTCTTTCGTGGTAGTGGGGGCGTCAGGGGCGCTAAGAATGGCAGGAGCGGAGGATGT
>WEDG01005289.1:0-34179 GCA_017591395.1 Schistocephalus solidus
GATGTGGAGCATACGGTGGACCTCGTCAAAATCGACGGTCGAACTGCCATCTGAAATATCTCCCACACGGTTAACCCAACTCCATCAATCCAATAACTCATACCCTCGTGTGGTCTTAACATCCGCATAGCTTCCACTAAAGGGCTTAACTCCAGAAACAAAAATAAGTCAGTGTTAGTGACCTTCTATTAACAGACTGAAGCTGATCAAATTCTACAAAACCCGGAAATAAACCCAAGTCTGCTCAACCGAAACGCATTCATAGGTCCGACCTAACACCTATGCAAAGCCGGGAACTTCAGACTAAAGCCACACAGCTCGAACAAGATGTTCATGATACCGTCTCTTCAGTGGAACCTAAAGCAGGCACTTTCAACGCTGCTACGTAAAATTCAAAGTGTATAACCCAGTATGATCAAAATAATAAACATAGTGCCTCATTAGCCAAACCTTTGGCAAGTTTATCAAATTGTTATTCTGATACTCATAATACCCAACGATTAACTGCTTCAGCAGTTAGGAGAGGAGGTCGGAATCAAACGAAACGAGCACCTCAAAATGCTATAACCTCTCTGGAACAGAATAATGTCACAAATTCTGGATTCAGTCACGTTGAAATATAAGATATAAGTGGTACTACCACACAACCAGTAACAGAAAATATCGAACTGAAAACTCGTATAAATTCTATGACGTACGTCGCACACACTTCAAGCTCAAAAGACAACCAGATTAGTCTCCCAGTTAGCGTTTCTACACAAAAAGCTTTATTTAGCACACCATTACTACTAAAAAGCCCAAAAATGTCAACCTAAGAAATATGAGTGCTCCAAACTCTGCAACCTCTTATAAGACACGAATAAGCTCTTATAATATCACCTCAACTTCTCCAACCCCAATTACATGACATAGGATTAAACCAACGCACGCTAACGTTTCAAAAATCATATCATCTTTTGGCAGCCAAGCCAGTTATCTAGGCCGACAAACCATCCCAACAGTAACCCAGTTAATCCTCCCCCACCCAAATGGGACATAACCTCTACACTCAACCCATGCACTCTAACACATATACACAACCCATACACTTTAACCCATGCACTCAAATCCCACCACACACACTCTTACTCATTTAATCATATCCCCATACCTTCCAATAGTTACACAATTCCCTACCATTAGCCCCATCGCAAAATCAAAACACTTTTAGAAATTTGTTATTTTCCCAACAGCTGGCCTCTTCCTTATCTGATATCCTAAGTAGCGCCCTTATAAATGTGAGATCGACACTACATAAAATACCACAACTTACGACATTCGTTGAAGCCTATAATCCCGGCATAGTTTGTATAACGGAAACATGGGTTATTGAACTAACACTGAATGCTTCGCTTATTGTCCCAAACTATAATTTTTATCGACAAGACCGCATTAATAAACAAGGTTTTATGATATACATCAAAACTACCTTTGAAAAAAAAGTGGTTTTGATGTTTCACATGCAACTGTCACTGGCGAAATTTACTTTGCTACAGTAAAATCCTGGTCGCACAAACATATCCTAATAGGATATATCTACATTTCTCCAGAATTTAGTAAAAATGACACTGGCCTAACCAATCTAATAGATAGTATATAAAATATTTATTCTTAATATAAGATAATTGCGGGCAATCTAAACCATCCAGAAATACACTAGGTTGAACTATCAGCCCATATCAGATATTCAAATTGGATATAAAATAATTGCAGGCGATCTAAACCGTCCTGAAATAAACTGGGCTAAACCATCAGCTCCCACCAGACATTATGAAGTGCTATCACCCATTGTCTTTCATAACTGTAAACAAATAATCAATAAACCGACCCGAGGAAACAAAATTCCAGACATTATTCCCACAAATGACATCTGGCACCTATTTACGCATTACGACTGCATAACCTTTGAAGGTGCTCATAAGGAAATAATAACAATGCTCTCTCTAAACATAAAACTAACATAAATCCAAAAAAATCTCGACAAAGACTATGCGAACAACTGTGTTAGGTCATTGTACTGGAGTTCATATCTTCTAACGACATCCCCGACGGAAGCTGTTAACCTTTTACACTCTGCCCTTTTTGTAATTTAAAATTACTTAATAGATGAGAGATAAGTCATAAATTCGTAATTGCCTTTCAAAGAGGCTAAGAAACTAAAAAAACAAATTCACAATCCCTCAGTTAGTAAGTTATCCACACTCAGACAAATAAGGGAAATTCATGATTTAGTTGAAAATATGGAAACAAATAAGAAGATAGCAGTGGCATGCTGCGCAATAGAGTCCTCTGAAAAAAACAGCCCAGATCTTTCGGAAGCAAATGAAAACTAATATAAAAGCAGGTCCACATATCATGATTTGTGACTCAGGACAAGTAATAACAGACGACAACCAAATAACCAATTTATTAAATAACTAATTCTCAGCCCACTATTTTAGTTGAGAAGGAGCTGATACCCCAACTAACAGACATTACAAAATTTACTTTAAATGAGCTCTGTTTTAGCGAAGAAGCCGTCAGAAAATCTATCAGACAATTTTCAAATTCCACGTCTTATGGAACGGATAAAATCCCAACTTGCATACTGAAGCATATTATATATGCTCCAATACTGCTGTCTAGCCTTACTCAGGCATCACGCCAATCTTTAAAAACGGGAACCGATCTGATACACAAAGCTATCGGGGTGTTCACTGAACAGCAGTTATAGTAAAAATTCTAGAAAAAAGCATTTTGAACGAAATGCTTAACATCTGACAAACGCTCTCCTCATACCTTCCAGTCAACACGCTTTGTAACCTAAAAAATCATGTCAGTTCTGCCAACTCACCTTCCTCGAATTCGTTTCAAATAACAGAGATGACTGAAACACGTTGACTACAATATACTGTGACCTAAGAAAAGCGTTCGACAAAGTCCCCCATAAAAGGCTAATACTAGAGCTAATAAGTCATGGAATTGGGTCTCCTCTTCTCGACTTTTTCACATCTTACCTGCAAAACACATATCAGGGTGGACAAATTCGAAACGTGGTCTCTGAACCATCTCATATTAGTAGTGGAGTACTTCAGGGGACTATCCTAGGTCCCCTCCTTTTTTTATATACATTTACGACTTATCCTCTATATCAACGTCAGCTAAAACATTTTTATATGCGGACGACTTAAAACTTGCATATGCTTTTAACAAGTATACAGTAGCCAGTATGCATAGAACGATTGAAAATGATCTTAAAAAATTAAGCGAATGGAGTACTCTATGGCAAAGGCCATTCTCTCTAAGTAAATGCCATCTCCTGATTTTTGGTCCACAAAAACTTCCACCCATAATTATCAATAATCAGGAAATAAACCAGACAACATCAATAAAAGACTTAGGTCTTAGCTATACAAATGCTCTTGATTTATATCCCCACGTTAAACAAATATCACCAAAAGCCACTAGACTATGCGGATTCATTTGTAAAGTTTTCTCCTCGCCTGCCCTTAAGACACAACTATATAAAATGTACGTTTTACCTCTCCTGGATTACTGCTCAATTTTCTTTGGCAAAATGCCATCAGATGGCCGAAAGAAACTAGAAGCCATTCAAAGATGCTTTACCAGATCCTTATCCAAATGTGATGCCTTTCAAGGCTCATACATGGAACTTTACAATATGCGGACGACTTAAAACTTGCATATGCATATAACAAGCATACAGTAGCCAGTATGCTTTGAACGATTGAAAATGACTTTAAATAACTAAGCGAATGGAGTATTCAATGGTAAATGCCATTCTCGCTAAGTTAATGCAATCTCCTGATTTTTGGTCCACAAAATCTTCTTCCCATAATTTTAAAGGTCAGGAAATAACCGAGACGCCATCAATAAAAGACTTCGGTCTTAATTATTCTAATACTCTTGATTTATCACCCCACATTAAACAAATATCACCGAAAGCCACTCGATTATGCGGATTCATTTGCAAAAAATATCCTCACCTACCCTCAAGGCTCGACTCTATAAAATGTACGTTTACAAATAATACATAGCAAAATACCTTGGCTATTTTCGTTACTTCAATGAAATGAAATTTTTCGTAGGCAGATGGATATACTCGAGCACTGCACCATTCCTTCCACATGGGAGCCCATCGGATAGGCTAAGCTATTTTGTGATCGAAGAACGTAAATCCTCAAAATCCTGCAAACGAATAATTTAAAATCAAATAATAAATCAGTTGACAAACGCCAACTTCAGTTATCTCTCATGACATGCCTTTTTCCTGAAATAATAATGTCAATATTGCCTTCTTACTTTCTTGGTATTCATTTCTAGCCACATAGATGACGGAAAACAGGTAGTCAAGATACACTTCAATCTCAACAAGACCGAAAAAAGTTTCTCCCCTAAAAGTCTAATAATTAAATGAACAAGTTACGGGCTTCGACCCGCCTACGCAACTCTTTAATCGCTTCTTCCAAACCGAAAGCAAGTAATAGAGATTCCAAACGTGGTCTCAGAGCCATCTTCTGGTTCTAGTGAAGTCGCTAAGCATACACTCTTATGCCCCATCACTTCCACACATATATCAATTATTTTTAGATCCAATTAACGTCAGCTAAACAATTTTCATGTTCAGACGACCTAAAATTCACTGACTTTGATCGGATCTTTAAATAATTGATATAAATGTGGAAGAGAGTGAGCATGCTGTAACCAGTATACATTGGATAATCGCATCAAATGTCCTATTAACAAATATAATGCCCGCTAATGATGTTTGATCGACTGGTAGCGTTCAGATTACGTGATCCCGGCAGTAGAAAGTGAGGGAAGGAGGTGTGTGGGAAAACGAGCAGAATTATCGGGTATGGAGACGCGCAAAGCTCTGGTTACCATCGCCTGGTTTAAGCATCCGGAAGAGTTAGTTACCGGGATGTGGCCGCTAGGCACCGGCTAGCTTCTTGGAGCTACAATTGAGAGGTGGGTGCCAATTAGGGACCATCAGGAGCAATACCCAAGCGCCGATGGCAAGTTGAATGACCTAATACAATCTGCATAGTGAGAACCCTAATTAGCCCCCCCCAGTACCCCTACCAGACATCTACGCGGGCGCCCGCAGTAGTTCGACTGTCGGTTTTGATAAAGTCCGACATGTGTCCACAGTAAAGTAGCCCAGGTACGGTGAATTGCGCGTGAATTAGTTTTAAGTGGCTGTAGAATTGCGCTACATCTACCGCACTCTATCTTCCTCCTCCCCATCTTGGCCTGGTGTCATGGCAAAGTCAAAACGGGTGGGGGCAGGAGAGGGCGCCGGTGGCTGACACGGCCGGAGTTTCCCCTAAATGTGCCGCCTCATTAAGCTCTGTGTCCATGGAACGAATGCCATAGAGGCCGCATTAGGAAGAGGCTATTGATGCGTGTCTCGCAGTCTGCCACTCTATAAAAGAACACGCTGGGCTGAATGCGCGGTCCCGTCAGTTTGCAACCTTCTTAACTACGGTGGTAGTCTCAGGCTCTAAAGGCACATGCACAGAAGAGCGACATGGAGAGAGAGCGCAGGATAATACTTCCCTATCACAAGAGAGGTGCTGGTTGAAAATAAGTCTTGTGTGGAGTTAGGTGGGACCATGTTTGTGCCCCCTAAACGGGCCACGTGGTAGATGCGTTGGACCAACACGGGGGCCACATTAGGGCATGGCATGCGTTATTCGGGTTGCGCTCCCATAACAAATGCCGAACATAGAGGTGTGGTTGCACGCCTAGGGGCGGCTAGGACTTAGGGGACCCGGCCGCGCCAGCCACCTGCTTCCTCTCCCGCCTCCGGTCTTCTTGACTCTGTCTTGACACCGGGCTCAGGTGGGGGAGGAGGAGAGAGTGCGGTAGATGCAGCGCAAGTCTACTATCACTTTAAACTAAATCACGCGCAAGTCACCGTCCCTGCTCAACTTTCCCATGAGCATACGGTGGACATCGTCGGACTACGACGGTCGAACTGTCGGGACCATGTTTGATTTAGAGGCTGATGAGAAAAGATGTAGTAATGTGGTATGGCCTGCGATGTTCTACCGCAGATTTCCGTGGAGGCGCATGTGGTCCAACAGGCCCATGCTCTGAGTGAAGGCGTGTGACCAGGGCGTACATTTGGGATGCGTGCTGTGGGTTATGTAGGTGCTCCTATCACTGACGCACTACTATCTTTTCGATGGTTTTACCAGTGCCTGACCAAGCCGATTCCTTATGTTCATATGCGGTGGTAATGGCGTCAGAATGGGTTTGGGGCTGTAGAATAGGTTGAGGTGATGAGGTTACCAGTGATCATCACGCTGGTGGATGGGGATTTGTCAGGGATACGATGAGACTAGAAACAGTGTTCAGCCACGGACTCGTTGCCCTGTCGGTTGTAGCCACGTGCTCCAGTTATGGAAGATGAGTACTTACCCCAATCGCGTTACGGGATTCACTCGTGCCTTTTTGCCTCGGAACTCACTCTTGTGCCCAGCCAGCAGAAGCAAACCGGCTAGTAATATAGGCAGAGAGTCAAGTTGCAATGGCTCTTTCTTACAGTGGCCTCTGTGGCATTCGCAATAGGACAGGAGCTGCGTAGCCCCTTCCTAATTTCTGTGAAACCCTGGTGTGTTGTGGGTGGGACCAGTCAAATGTGTGTGGCACGCGTAGACCAACTGGTTAGCTCTTTCAGCCACTTTGCTCGATCTCGCCTCCGTTGCGTGAGGATGCAAGAGCATGGTGGAGGCTGCGAATTGACAAGTGTAGAAATAGATCACAGATAACTTAGTCGTGATTATATTGTGCAACCGAAGACTGAGACCAGTTAATTGGATGGGCTGCGTTAGAAACGAAACAGGTATGTGAAGAACCTTTGGGAGATATATATCACTATTTTTTAGAAGTAGAAGTATGAGCGGTTTCATGTCATCTACATCAAACCGTTTTCTTACGTTCGGGGTAGTGAGCCTGCATCCTCGAATCCTCGCATACCAAATCTTAATTTCGGGACGCGGCATTTTGTACAGGCAAGTGATCTTTCGCGTAGTGTCTTGTTTAGCAAACCTCATGGCTCAGGTGGCACGTCAGGTAGGTGGCAGTATTAAGTACCTCGGTTATATTGATGGCCAGCAGGCCGGATTCATGCTATCGATCAGTTCGTGATTCAAAAACCTGTGGACTACTGACACGCAGTCCTTGTTAGCACCGGCTCTCTTCCGACATGCAGTCAACGGGCGCGCCTTCCTCGTGCACCAGCAGCACCCAAACTCGCACTTCCAGTCATGGACGCGCCATCCGGAAATCAGTGCGGCGGTGTGCCTGTTGTTCGGACACCAACACGTCCAACGCTCAGGTTGCCATACGAAAAAAAAGACGAGGATCAGTGAATGCCGCGGGAACTCGTTGCTCAAGGTCACGCTCGCATTCAGCCGGCTGCTGTTCTAGGAGTCATACTCACGGCGCACGCAGGGTGACGGCTACTCGTTCCTCGGCTAAACATTCACGCGTATCTGTTAGTCGAAGGCGCGGCGCTGTTCCATCTAGGAAGTGCTGTAGGAAGAGATCGTCACATTCGGCGTCAATTGCGAAACGCTCGAAATCCCAGAAGAACCAGCCCAATAGTGAGGAGTGGTCAACGACTGAAGCTGACGCCGCTCTTGGCGAGGGACCCTCTAACCGCTCCTCAGAGGAAGAAAGCACAGAAATCAAAAGCGAATCTGATCAGAATGAGAGCACGCCTGCTCCACTTGAACCCGAGCCAGGGATGACAGCGAATGCCAATAACCACTCGTCTTCAGCTCGCTCGCTGACGCCGCCGCCCCCACCGCCTCCACCTTTCGACTGTGAAATCGTTGAAGAGAATGCAGACAACGAGTCATACGGCAGTTGCCGGAATTCGGTGGATGAATTCTAGCTGTTGAACCACTGGCCACCATCCACAGGTGGTATTTTTTCTGCACGCGAAGTCTTACCACATAATCTGACCTACTGTATCGTGCGGAAATAACCTTCTGCAAATATTCACCCTTTTTCATTTCCGTCCACGCCTTGAGGGCGCCATGACGATGTAGGAATCGAAAAACGCTGGTAAACCCCGTTAAAGGGTTTCGAGTTTTCAGTGATGGTGAAGATTTTTGAAGGGGTGGCAGACCTGGCTTGTTGGAAGGTAGGGCCGGCGCTAAACAGTCGGTGCCGATTGCAAGCTCAAGCCTGTCCTGTTTGAGAGGGCAGTGCACCAGATGTCGTCGATTCCAGATAATATGATTACCTTGATGGAGTGTACAATGTGCTCGGGCAATGCTTGTCGCCTTGGTAGATTTGCGCCCACCAGCTGCCCGAGGTGGATGTTTCAATGGAACTTCGCCTGGGTGCCTGCTAGCTCGTACTAGCTTCTACATGAACCCCTGCTTGGTTCATCAGCCATTCCATCGTAACCGTGGTTGGTAGCAAAAAAAACTGTATAAAGGTATCTGGAATGGTTAAGACACGGGAGTAGGAACCCTCACCCCATCGGTTACCATAGGTGGCCTTGCGTAAAATTTTAGGAATGGTAAATACTATCACACCTTAATCATAACCCAAACCTCACATATATATCTAAAATGAACCCTATATTTTTAACGCTTACCCTAACCCTAGCCTCCATAGAAATGAGCGCAGAACCCTTGGAATAGGGGTAGGCTCCTATCCCCGTGTCTTGCGTCGTGAGTCCCCAAAGTCGGTGGATTGGCCCACGGGTGTGAAGCTTCGATTCCGGCAGAAAGACCGGCCGCGTCGTCTTTCGCGCTTACATTACTTTTACTTCAGGTCAGCCAATGCGTCTATGCCCAACTACAGTTCTCACCGCATAGTTTCATCATCGAAAGCCCGCGAGTAGGAAAAGTGAAGACTATACTACGTGAGTCTCCTCCCTATTATACTTCGGTTCACCATCGCTACTTACTTTCCCAATATGTAGCAGTTAGTTTGTCCATTGAAGGGGGCAAAATATTCTACGCCTTTGGAACTGTTTTGACATGGATCACTTAAATTATGGCGCGGAGGACTTGCGTGGAATCGTGTTCGTGAGCTCACTGCCCGCGCTGCATGGTCTAGTGGCGAGGTTCTGACAAAATCGATAGAAGTTGATGTGGTAATCCGATAACACAAGTTAACAGAAAAGCACGAAACACAGCATAGATAGCCAACCCGGCATTTACCAGGCCTTCCTGAGGATAGCTCGGATATCACCTCGGTGACAGTACCATGGAGCAAAAATTTGAAAAGACGAAATTGTAGCCTAATTCTCCCAGTGTATCGAAAAACGAGAGTTGACCCATCAGCTGGCAATCTTACACGCCACTAGTTTTAGCGCGCCTTGATGAATTAAAATGCGTCAAATTTATTAAGGTGGGGAATAAGCTTTAATATGATGGGGTTGGTTTCCCGAAACAAAGACTCACTCGTTCGTTCTTTCGTCTTCTAAATATCATTCAAATGGCTAAGCAGGTTAACTGGATGAGGTGACGTGAAGGTTGGCATGCAAAGCGCGCTGCTACAGGCATGTACGATCGTAGTTATGGATTCTCACGCATTCGGTACATACAGATAAACGCGTGTAGTAACCCAGCCTACCAGTCCAGTGTTTGCCAAGTGCACTTAAAGCGCAACAAGTTACGGGGTCATTTTTTACAGTAGTGCCGCAGACACCCACCAACGTGTGTGCATAATAATTGGACAAGGAGTTCTTCTCGCTGCGCTTGAGGGATAGATGGATATACATAACTGTCTTAAATGGTTTGAGGGGATATAACGGTGCAACAGGCAAGACGAAGACAGCTGTTTCACGATCTTTACCGATCATCAGTATGTCATATGCCTTGTACAGTGAGGTATATATGCATGTCAAACAAGCGTTTGACACTCACTGATGTGGTTAGGATCACACTTGATCCCATTATATCCGCCCACCCACCAGCTAGCCACTGGCGATAAACAAACGTTGTGTCAAGAGACACATGCCACATATGATGCAAAAGTACGTTGATAAAGATGCAAAAGGCAAGACGTAGACAGCTGTTTCACGTTCGTTACCGATCATCAGTACGTCATCACATCAGTGAGTGTCATACTCTTGTTTGACATGTAAATTCCCGTTAGGGGTCTTAAGTGAGCATAAAGGCAAAACGGAACATACGTTTATCTTAACCAGATCGGTGAAGCCCACACTATCATAACTCATATTCCCGATCGCAACCGATTAAACAACGGGCCCGTGGCTCAATGGTTAAATGTTACCCTCAATGACCAAACGTCGCGGGTTCGAATCACGGGTGAAACACAACTGGGATTTGATTATGACTGGCTGAAGACGGCTAATTAGCCAAAAAAGGCCATTCTTGTCTCCCTTGTCTTTGTCCGTTCCTTCTTAACAAAATATACCTTAAGTCGCAATGCGTCTGCCCGCCAGGGCATTTAAGTGAGCTCCAAGGCACAACGGAACATACGTGTTCCTTAACTGACGCGGTGAAACCCACAATATAATATCTCATATTCCCGATCGAACCGACAAATCAACGGGCCCGAGGCTCAGTGGTAGAGTGTTACACTCAATGACCCAAGGCGGCGGGTTCGAATCTCGGGTGATCCATACCTGTGATTGGGTATGCTTGGCTGATAACGGCTAATAAGCCAGGAAATGCCATTCCGGTTTCTTTTGTATTTGTCCGTTCCATCTTATCAAAATATACCTTAAACCATAATGCGAATTCCCGCGAGGGCTCTAAAGTGAGCTCCAAGGTTCAACGGAACCTACGTGTTCCTTAACCAGATCGGTGAACCCTACACTATCATTATTCATATTCCCGATCGCAACCGACAAAACAACGGGCCCGTGGCTCAATGGTAGATTGTTACACTCATTGAACAAAGGTCGAGGGTGATGGACACCTGGGATTAAGTATGATTGGCTGATGACTGATTATAGACCAGAAATGGCCATTGCGGTCTCCCTTGTTTTTGTCGGTTCCAACTATTCAAAATATACTTTAAGTCTCAATGCGACTGCCCGCGAGGGCTCAACAGTGAGCTCCAAGGCACAATGGAACTTATGTTTTCCTTAACAAGATCGGTAAAACCACACTATCATCAATTATATTTCCGATCGCAAGCGACAAAAAAATGGGCCAGTGGCTCAATGGTAGTATGTTACACAGAATGAACAAAGGTCGTGCGTCGAATCTTGGGTGATCCTAACATGGGATTGGGTTTGATTGGCTGAACGGCTAATAAGCCAGAAATAACGATTCCGGTCTCCATTGTCATTGTCGGTTCTTCCTTATCAAAATATACTTTTGTCGCATTCGACTGCCCACGAGGTCTCTTAGTTGAGCTCCGTTGAACAACGGATAATACGTGTTCCAAAACCAGATCGGTGAACCCCACACTATCATTATTCATATTCCCGACCGCAACCAACAAAAACATGGGCCCGTGGTTCAATGGAAGAGTTTTACACTCAATGACAATAAGTCACCTGTTAGAATCTCTGGTGATCTACACCTGGGATTGGGTATAATTGGCTGATAAAGGCCTGCTGCACAACGGAACATACGTGTTCCTCAACCAGATTGGTGAAATCCACACTAGCATAATTCATATTCCCGATCACACCCGACATAACAACGGGCACGCGGCTCAACGGTAGAGTGTTATGCTCAATGACCGAAGGTTGCGAGTTCGAATCTCGGGTGATCCACACCTGGGATCTGGTATGATTGGCTTATAAAAGCTAATAAGCCAGAAATGGCCATTCTGGTCTCCCTTGTCTTTGTCGGTTCCAACTTATTAAAACTTACCTTAAGTAGCAACGGGTCTGCCCGCGAGGGCTCAACAGTAAGCTCTAAGGCACAACGGAAAAATGTGTTCTTAAACCAAATAGGTGAACATAACACTATCATAATACATATTCCCGATCGCAACCAAGATAATAAAGTGCCCGCTGCTCAATGGTAGAATATTACGCTAAATGATCAAAGGTCGCGAGTTTGAATCTCGGGTGATCCACATCTAGACTTAAGTAATATTGGCTGATAACGGCTAATAATAAAGAAATGGCCATTCAAGTCTCCCTTTTCTTGTGGGTTCCACCTCATCAAAATATACCTTAAGTCGCAATGCGACTGCCCACGAAGGCTCTAAAGTGAGCTCCAAGGCACAAAGGAAAATACGTGTTTCTTAACCAGGTCAGTGAACACCACACTATCATTATTCATATTCCCGATTGCAACCGACAAAAAAACGGGCCAGCGGCTCAATGGTGGATTGTAACACTCAATGACCAAAGGTCGCGAGTCGAAGCTCGGGTGATGCACACCTGGGATTTAGAATGATTGGCTGATGATGGCTAATGAGCCAGAAATGGCCATTCCGGACTCCCTTGTCTTTGACGATTCCACCTTATTAAAATAAACCTTAAATCGCTTTGACAATTCCTGTGAGGGCTCTAAAGTGAGTTTCAAGGCACCACGGAACATGCGTGCTCCTTAACCAGATCGGTGAACCCCACACTATCATTATGCATATTACCAATCGTAGCCGAAAAAAGAACCTGGCCGTGGCTCAATAAAAGAGTGAAACAACGAAAAAAGGTCGCGGGTTCGAATCTCGGTTGTTGCGCACCTGGATTGTGGATGGTTGGCTGATGATAGCTAATAAGCCTGAAATGGCCAATCAGGTTTCCCTTGTATTTGTCGGCTCCACCTTATCAAAATATACTTTAAATCCAAAATCAACTGCCCTTGAGGTATCTAAAGTGTGCTCCAAGGCACAAAGGAAAATACGTGTACCTTAACCAGATCAGTGAACCCCACACTATCATTTTTCATATTCCAGATCGCAACCGACATAAAAACGGGCCAGCGGCTCAGTGGTAGATTTTAACTTTCAATGACCAAATGTCGCGTGTTCGAAGCTCGGGTGATCCACACCTGGGATTTCCTATGATTGGCTGATGACGGCTAATAAGCCAGGAATGGCCATTTCAGTCTCCCTGTCTTTGTCGGTTCCACCTTATCAAAATATACCTTAAGTCGCAATGCGAATGCCCGCGAAGGCTCTTAAGTCAGCTCCAAGGCACAACGGAACCTACGCGTGCCTTAAACAGATCGGTGAACACCACAATATAATAATTCTTATTCCTGATCCTAACCGACAAAACAAAGGGACCGTGGCTCAATAAAAGAGTGTTACTCTCAATTACAAAAGGTCGTGGTTTCGAATCTTGGTTGTTGTACACCTGGGATTGTGTATGGTTGGATGTTGATGGCTTATATGCCTGAAATGGCCAATCCGGTCTCCTTTGTATTTGTCGGTTCAACCTTATCAAAATATACTTTATATCGAAATGCAAGTGCCCGTGAGGAATCTAAAGTGTGCTCCAAGGCACAAAGGAACATACGTGTTTCTTAACCAGATCAGTGAACGCCACACTATCATTATTCATATTCCCGAACGCAACCGACATAAAAACGGGCCAGCGGCTCAATGGTAGATTGTAACACTCAATGACAAAATGTCGCGAGTTCGAAGCTCGGGAATCCACAACTGGGATTTCCTTTGATTGGCTGATGACGGCTAATAAGCCAGTAATGGCCATTTCAGTCTCCCTGTCTTTGTCAGTTCCACCTTATCAAAATATACCTTAAGTTGCAATGCGACTGCCCACGAAGGCTCTAAAGTGAGCTTCAAGGCACAATGGAACCTACGCGTTCCTTAACCAGATCGGTGAACACCACACTATAATAATGCATATTCCCGATTGCAACCGACAAAACAACGGGAGCGTGGCTAAATAAAAGAGTGTTACACTCAATGAGCAAAGCTCGTGGTTTCGAATCTCGAGTGATTCACACCTGGGATTGGGTATGTTTTTCTGATGACGGCTAATGAGCCAGAAATGGCCATTCCGGTCTCCCTTGTCTTTGTCGATTCCACCTTATTAAAATAAACCTTAAGTCGCTTTGCCAATTCCTGCGAAAGCTCTAAAGTGAGTTTCAAGGCACCACGGAACATGCGTGCTCCTTAACCAGATCGGTGAACCCCACACTAGCATTATTCATATTACCGATCGTAGCCGAAAATAGAACCTGACCGTGGTTGAATAAAAGTGTAACACTCAATGACCAAAGGTCGCGGGTTTGAATATTGGTTGATACACAACCGGGATTGGGTTTTGGTTGGCTAATGATGGCTAATAAGCATGAAATGGCCATACCTGTCTCCTTTGTATTTGTCGGTTCTACCTTATCAAAATATACTTTAAGTCGAAAATCAACTGCCTGTGAGGTATCTAAAGTGTGCTCCAATTCACAAAGGAACATGCGTGTTGCTTAACCAGATCAGTGAATTCCACACTATCATTATTCATGTTTCATGTGGCAACCGACATAAAAACTGGCCAGTGGCTCAATGGTAGATTGTAACACTCATTGACCAAATGTCGCGAGATCGAAGCTCGAGTGATCCACACCTGGGATTTCCTGTGTTTGGCTGATGACGGCTAATAAGCCAGGAATGGCCATTTCAGTCTCCCTGTCTTTGTCGGTTCCACCTTATCAAAATATACCTTAAGTCGCAATGCGAATGCCCGCGAGGGCTCTAAACTGAACTCCAAGCCACAACGGAACCTACGTGTTCCTTAACCAGATCGGTGAACACCACAATATAATAATTCATATTCCCGATCGTTACCGACAAAACAATGGGACCGTGGTGCAGTAAAAGACTGTTACACTCAATGACAAAAGGTGCTGGGATCGAATCTCGGTTGTTGCACACCTGGGATTTTCTATGGTTGGCTGATGATGGCTAATAAGCCTGAAATGGCCAATCCGTTCTCCCTTGTATTTGTCGGTTCCACCTTATTAAAATAAACCTAAAGTCGCTTTGCCAATTCCCGCGAAGGCTCTTAAGTGAGTTTCAAGGCACCACGGAACATGCGTGCTCCTTAACTAGATCGGTGAACCCCACACTATCATTATTCATATTACCGATCGTAGCCGAAAATAGAACCTGACCGCGGCTAAATAATAGTGTTTTACTCAATGACCAAAGGTCGCAGGTTCGAATCTCAGTTGATTCACAACCGGGATTGGGTTTTGGTTGGCTAATGATGGCTAAGAAGCATGAAATGGCCATACCGGTCTCCTTTGTATTTGTCGGTTCTACCTTATCAAAATATACTTTAAGTCGAAAATCAACAGCCCGTGACGTATCTAAAATGTGTTTCAAGGCACAAAGAAACATACGTGTTTCTTAACCAGATCAGTGAACCCCACACTATCATTATTCATATTCCCGGTCACAACCGACATAAAAACGGGCCAGCGGCTTAATGGTAGATTGTAACACTCAATGACAAAATGTCGCGTGTTCAAAGCTCGGGTAATCCACAACTGGGATTTCCTATGATTGGTTGATGACGGCTAATAAGCCAGGAATGGCCATTTCAGTCTCCCTGTCTTTGTCGGTTCCACCTTATCAAAATATACCTTAAGTCGCAATGCGACTGCCCACGAAAGCTCTAAAGTGAGCTTCAAGGCACAACGGAACCTACGCGTTCCTTAACCAGATCGGTGAACACCACACTATAATAATACATATTAACGATTGCAACCGACAAAACAATGGGAGCGTGGCTAAATAAAACAGTGTTACACTCAATGATCAATGGTCGTGGTTTCAAATCTCGAGTGATTCACACCTGGGATTGGGTATGTTTTTCTGATGACTGCTAATTAGCCAGAAATGGCCATTCCGGTCTCCCTTGTCTTTGTCGATTCCACCTTATTAAAGTAAACCTTAAGTCGCTTTGCCAATTTCTGCGAAAGCTTTAAAGTGAGTTTCAAGGCACCACGCAACATGCGTGCTCCTTAACCAGATCGGTGAACCCCACACTATCTTTATCCATATTACCGATCGTAGCCGAAAATAGAACCTGATCGTGGCTAAATAATAGTGTTACACTCAATGACCAAAGGTCGCGTGTACGAATATCGGTTGATACACAACTGGGAATGGGTTTTGGTTGGCTAATGATGGCTAATAAGCCTGAAATGGCCATTCCGGTCTCCTTTGTATTTGTCGGTTTTACCTTATCAAAATATACTTTAAGTCGAAAATCAACTGCCTGTGAGGTATCTAAAGTGTGCTCCAATGCACAAAGGAACATTCGTGTTTCTTATCCAGATCAGTGAATCCCACACTATCTTTACTCATATTCCCGATCGCAACTGACATGAAAACGGGTCAGCGGCTCAATGGTAGATTGTAACACTCAATGACCAAAGGTCGCGAGTTCGAAGCTGGGGTGATCCACACCTCGGATTCCCTATGATTGGCTGATGACGGCTAATAAGTCAGGAATGGCCATTCCAGTTTCCCTGTCTTTGTCGGTTCCACCTTATCAAAATATACCTTTAGTCGCAATGCAACTGCCCGCAAGGGCTCTTAAGTGAGCTCCAAGGCACAACGGAACCTACGCGTGCCTTAACCAGATCGGTGAACGCCACACTATAATAATTCATATTACCGATCGCAACCGACAAATCAACGGGACCGTGGCTTAATAAAAGAGTGTAACAATCAATGACCAAAGGTCGTGGTTTCGAATCTTGGTTGTTGCACACCTGGAATTGGGTATGTTTGGCTAATGATGGCTAATAAGCCTGAAATGGCCATTCTGGTCTCCCTTGTATTTTTCGGTTCCACCTTATCAAAACATACTTTAAGCCGTAATGCGACGGCCTGCGACGGCTGTAAAGTGTGCTCCAAGGTACAGAGGAACATACGTGTTTCTTAACCAGATCAGTGAACCCCACACTCTCATAATTCATATTCCCGATTGCAACTGACATAATAACGGGTCAGCGGCCCAATGGTTGACTGAAACTCTCAATGACCAAAGGTAACGGTTTCGAAGGTCGGGTGATTCACACCTGGGATCGGGTATGTTTGTCTGATGTCGGCTTATAAGCCAGAAATGGCCATTCCAGTCTCCCTTGTCTTTGTCGATTCCACCTTATTAAAATAAACCTAAAATCGTTTTGCCAATTCCTGTGAGGTCTCTTAAGTGAGCCTTAAGGCACCACGGAGCATGCTAGCTCCTTAATCAGATCGGTGGACCCCACACTATAATTATCCATATTACCGATCGTAGCCGAAAACAGAACCTGACCGTGGCTAAATAATAGTGTTACACTCAATGACCAAAGGTCGCGGGTTCGAATCTCGGTTGATACACACCTCAGATTAGGTTTTATTTGGCGAATGATGGCTAATAAGCCTGAAATATCCATTCCGGTCTCCTTTGTATTTGTCGGTGCCACCTTATCAAAATATACTTTAAGTCGAAAATCAACTGCCCGTGAGGTATCTAAAGTGTGCTCCTAGGCACAAAGGAACATACGTGTTTCTTAACCAGATCAGTGAACCCTACACTTTTATTATTCATATTCTCGATCGCAACTGACATAAAAACGGGCCAGGGGCTCAATGGTAGATGGTCACACTCAATGCCCAAAGGTCGCGAGTTCGAAGCTCGGGTGATCCAAAACTGGGATTTGGTATGTTTGACTGATGACGGCAAATAAGCCAGGAATGGCCATTCAAGTCTCGCTGTCTTTGTCGGTTCCACCTTATCAAAATATACCTTTAGTCGCATTGCGAATGCCCGCGTGGGCTCTAAAGTGAGCTCCAATGCACAACGGAACCTACGTGTTCCTTAACCAGATCGGTGTACACCACACTATCATTATTCATATTCCCGATCGCAACCGAAAAAACAACGTGACCGCGTCTCAATCAAAGAGTGTTACACTCAATGACCAAAGGTCGTGGGTTCAAAAACTCGGTTGTTGAACACCTGGGATTGTGTATGGTTGGCTGATGATGGCTAATAAGCCTGAAACGGCAAATCCGGTCTCCCCTTGTATTTGTCGGTTCCATCTTATAAAAAAATATACTTAAAGTCGAAAATCAACTGCCCGTGAGTTATCTAAAGTGTGCTCAAAGGCACAACGGAACCTTTGTGTTCCTTAACCAGATCGGTGAACGCCACACTATAATAATTCATATTACCGATCGCAACCGACAAATCAACGGGACCGTGGTTTAATAAAAGAGTGTTACACTCAATGACCAAAGGTCGTGGGTTCGAATCTCGGTTGTTGCACACCTGGGATTGGGTATGTTTGGCTGATGATGGCTAATAAGCCTGAAATGGCCATTCAGGTCTCCCATGTATTTTTCGGTTCCACCTTATCAATACATACTTGAAGCCGTAATGCGATTGCCTTAGACGGCTGTAAAGTGTGCTCCAAGGTACAAAGAAACATACGTGTTTCTTAACCAGATCGGTGAACCCCACACTATCATTATTCATATTACCGATCGTAGCCGAAAACAGAACCTGACCGTGGCTAAATAATAGTGTAACACTCAATGACCAAAGGTCGCGGGTTCGAATCTCGGTTGATGCACCCCTGGCATTGGGTATGGTTGGCTGATGATGGCTTATAAGCCTGAAATGGCCATTCTGGTCTCCCTTGTATTTTTCCGTTCCACATTATCAAAACATACTTTAAGCCGTAATGCGACGGCCTGCGACGGCTGTAAAGTGTGCTCCAAGGTACAATGGAACATGCGTGTTTCTTAACCAGATCAGTGAACCCCACACTCTCATAATTCATATTCCCGATCACAACCGACATAAAACGGGTCAGCGGCCCAATGGTTGATTGAAACACTCAATGACCAAAGGTAACGGTTTCGAAGGTCGGGTGATTCACACCTGGGATCGGGTATGTTTGTCTGATGTCGGCTTATAAGCCAGAAATGGCCATTCCAGTCTCCCTCGTCTTTGTCGATTCCACCTTGTTAAAAAAAACCTAAAGTCGTTTTGCCAATTCCTGTGAGGTCTCTTAAGTGAGCCTTAAGGCACCACGTAGCATGCTAGCTCCTTAACCAGATCGGTGGACCCCACACTATAATTATTCATATTACCGATCGTAGCCGAAAACAGAACCTGACCGTGGCTAAATAATAGTGTTACACTCAATGACCAAAGGTCGCGGGTTCGAATCTCGGTTGATACACACCCTCAGATTAGGTTTTTATTTGGCGAATGATGGCTAATAAGCCTGAAATATCCATTCCGGTCTCCTTTGTATTTGTCGGTGCCACCTTATCAAAAATATACTTTAAGTCGAAAATCAACTGCCCGTGAGGTATCTAAAGTGTGCTCCTAGGGCACAAAGGAACATACGTGTTTCTTAACCAGATCAGTGAACCCTACACTTTTATTATTCATATTCTCGATCGCAACTGACATAAAAACGGGCCAGGGGCTCAATGGTAGATGGTCACACTCAATGCCCAAAGGTCGCGAGTTCGAAGCTCGGGTGATCCAAAACTGGGATTTGGTATGTTTGACTGATGACGGCAAAATAAGCCAGGAATGGCCATTCAAGTCTCGCTGTCTTTGTCGGTTCCACCTTATCAAAATATACCTTTAGTCGCATTGCGAATGCCCGCGTGGGCTCTAAAGTGAGCTCCAATGCACAACGGAACCTACGTGTTCCTTAACCAGATCGGTGTACACCACACTATCATTATTCATATTCCCGATCGCAACCGAAAAAACAACGTGACCGCGTCTCAATCAAAGAGTGTTACACTCAATGACCAAAGGTCGTGGGTTCAAAACTCGGTTGTTGAACACCTGGGATTGTGTATGGTTGGCTGATGATGGCTAATAAGCCTGAAACGGCAAATCCGGTCTCCCTTGTATTTGTCGGTTCCATCTTATAAAAATATACTTAAAGTCGAAAATCAACTGCCCATGAGTTATCTAAAGTGTGCTCAAAGGCACAACGGAACCTTTGTGTTCCTTAACCAGATCGGTGAACGCCACACTATAATAATTCATATTACCGATCGCAACCGACAAATCAACGGGACCGTGGTTTAATAAAAGAGTGTTACACTCAATGACCAAAGGTCGTGGGTTCGAATCTCGGTTGTTGCACACCTGGGATTGGGTATGTTTGGCTGATGATGGCTAATAAGCCTGAAATGGCCATTCAGGTCTCCCATGTATTTTTCGGTTCCACCTTATCAATACATACTTGAAGCCGTAATGCGATTGCCTTAGACGGCTGTAAAGTGTGCTCCAAGGTACAAAGAAACATACGTGTTTCTTAACCAGATCGGTGAACCCCACACTATCATTATTCATATTACCGATCGTAGCCGAAAACAGAACCTGACCGTGGCTAAATAATAGTGTAACACTCAATGACCAAAGGTCGCGGGTTCGAATCTCGGTTGATGCACCCCTGGCATTGGGTATGGTTGGCTGATGATGGCTTATAAGCCTGAAATGGCCATTCTGGTCTCCCTTGTATTTTTCCGTTCCACATTATCAAAACATACTTTAAGCCGTAATGCGACGGCCTGCGACGGCTGTAAAGTGTGCTCCAAGGTACAATGGAACATGCGTGTTTCTTAACCAGATCAGTGAACCCCACACTATAATTATTCATATTCCCGATCACAACCGACATAAAACGGGTCAGCGGCCCAATGGTTGATTGAAACACTCAATGACCAAAGGTCGTGGGTTTGAAGGGCGGGTGATTCACACCTGGGATCGGGTATGTTTGTCTGATGACGGCTAATAAGCCAGAAATTGCCAATCTGGTCTCCCTTGTCTTTGTCGATCCCACCTTATTAAAATAAACCTTAAGTCGCTTTGCCAATTCCTGCGAGGTCTCTTAAGTGAGCCTCAAGGCACCACGGAGCATTCGTGCTCCTTAACCAGATCGGTTAACCCCACACTATCATTATTCATATTACCGATCGTAGCCAAAAACAGAACATAACCGTGGCTGAATAATAGTGTTACACTCAATGACCAAAGGCCGCGGGTTTGAATCCCGGTTGATAAACACCTCAGATTGGGTTTTGGTTGGCTAATGATAGCTTATATGCCTGAAATGGCCATTCCGGTCTCCTTTGTATTTGTCGGTTCCACCTTATCAAAATATACTTTAAGTCGAAAATCAACTGCCCGTGAGGTATCTAAAGTGTGTTTCAAGGCACAAAGGAACATACGTGTTTCTTAACCAGATCAGTGAACCCCACAATATCATTATTCATATTCCCGATCGCAACCGACAGAACAACGGGACGTGATTCAATAAAAGAGTGTTACACTCAATGACCCAAATGTCGCGGGTTCGAATCTCGAGTGATTCCCACCTGGGATTGGGTATGTTTGTCTGATGACGGCTAATTAGCCAGAAATGGCCATTCCGGTTTCCCTTGTATTTTTTGGGTGCCACCTTATCAAAATATACTTTAAGTCGCAACGCGACTGCCCGCGAGGGCTCTAAAGTGAGCTCCGAAGCACAACAGAACCTACGTGTTCCTTAACCAGATCGGTGAACACCACACTATAATAATTCATATTCCCGGTCGCAACTGACAAAACAACGGGACCGTGATTTAATAAAAGAGTGTTATACTCAATGACCAAAAATTGTGCGTTCAAATCTCGGTTGTTGCACACCTGGGATTGCGTATGGTTGGCTGATGACGGCTAATAAGCCAGGAATGGCCATTCCGGTCTCCCTTGTCTTTTTCGGTTCCACTCATTAAAATAAACCTTAACTCGCTTTGCCAATTCCTGCGAGGGTTCTAAAGTTAGCTCCAAGGCACCACGTAAGATGCGTGCTCCTTAATCACATCGGTAAACCCCACACTATAAATATTCTTATTACCGATCGAAGCCGAAAACAGAACCTGATCGTGGCTAAAAAATGTGTGACACTCAATGACCAAATGTCGCGTGTTCGAATCTCGGTTGATAAACACCTGGGATTGGGTTTTGGTTATCTAATGATTGCTAATATGCCTGAAATGGCCATTCCGGTGTCCTTTGTATTTGTCGGTTCCACCATATCAAAATATACTTTAAGTCGAAAATCAACTGCCCGTGAGGTATCTAAAGTGTGTTTCAAGGCACAAAGGAACATACGTGTTTCTTAACCAGATCAGTGAACCCACAATATCATTATTCATCAGTTCCCGATCGCAACCGACAGAACAACGGGACGTGATTCAATAAAAGAGTGTTACACTCAATGACCAAATGTCGCGGGTTCGAATCTCGAGTGATTCCACCTGGGATTGGGTATGTTTGTCTGATGACGGCTAATTAGCCAGAAATGGCCATTCGGTTTCCCTTGTATTTTTTTGGGTGCCACCTTATCAAAATATACTTTAAGTCCTAACGCGACTGGCCCGCGAGGGCTCTAAAAAGTGAGCCCCGAAGCACAACAAGAACCTACGTGTTCCTTAACCAGATCGGTGAACACCACACTATAATAATTCATATTCCCGGTCGCAACTGACAAAACAACGGGACCGTGATTTAATAAAAGAGTGTTATACTCAATGACCAAAAATTGTGCGTTCAAATCTCGGTTGTTGCACACCTGGGATTGCGTATGGTTGGCTGATGACGGCTAATAAGCCAGGAATGGCCATTCCGGTCTCCCTTGTCTTTTTCGGTTCCACTCATTAAAATAAACCTTAACTCGCTTTGCCAATTCCTGCGAGGGTTCTAAAGTTAGCTCCAAGGCACCACGTAAGATGCGTGCTCCTTAATCACATCGGTAAACCCCACACTATAAATATTCTTATTACCGATCGAAGCCGAAAACAGAACCTGATCGTGGCTAAAAAATGTGTGACACTCAATGACCAAATGTCGCGTGTTCGAATCTCGGTTGATAAACACCTGGGATTGGGTTTTGGTTATCTAATGATTGCTAATATGCCTGAAATGGCCATTCCGGTCTCCTTTGTATTTGTCGGTTCCACCATATCAAAATATACTTTAAGTCGAAAATCAACTGCCCGTGAGGTATCTTAAGTGTGCTCCAACGCACAAAGGAACATACGTGATTCTTAACCAGATCAGTGAACCCCACGCTATCATTATTCATATTCCCGATCGCAACCGACATAAAACCGGGCCAGCGGCTCAATGGTAGTTTGTCACACTCAATGACCAAATTTCGCGAGTTAGAAGATCGGGTGATCCACACCTGGGATTTGGTATGATTCGCTGATGACGGCTAATAAGCCTGAAATGGCCATTCCGGTCTACCTTGTATTTTTCGGTTCCACCTTATCAAAATATACTTTAAGTCGAAAATCCATTGCCCATAAGTTATCTAAAGTGTGCTCCAAGGCATAAAAGGAACATACGTGTTTCTTTACCAGATCAGTGAACCCCACACTATTATAATTCATATTCCCGATTGCAACCAATATAATAACGGGCCAGCGGCCCAATGTTTGATTGAAACTCACAATGACCAAAGGTCGCGGGTTCGAATCTCGAGTGATTCCCACCTGGGATTGGGTATGATTGGCTGATGACGGCTAATAAGCCAGGAATGGCAATTCCGGTCTCCCTTGTCTTTGTCGGTTCCACCTTATCAAAATATACCTTTAGTCGCAATGCGACTGCCCGCGAGCGCTCTAAAGTGAGCTCCGAAGCACAACGGAACCTACGATTTCCGTAACCAGATCGGTTAACACCACACTATAATAATTCATATTCCCGATCGCAACCGACAGAAAAACGGGACGTGATTCAATAAAAGAGTGTTATACTCAATGACCAAAGGTCGTGGGTTCAAATCTCGTTTGTTGCACACCTTGGATTGCGTATGGTTGGCTGATGACGGCTCATAAGCCTGAAATGGCCATTCCGGTCTCCCTTGTATTTTTCGGTTCCACCTTATTAAAATATACTTTAAGTCGAAAATCAACTGCCCGTGAGTTATCTAAAGTGTGCTCCAAGGCACAAAGGAACATACGTGTTTCTTTACCAGATCAGTGAACCCCACACTATTATAATTCATATTCCCGATTGCAACCGATATAATAACGGGCCAGCGGCCCAATAATTGATTGAAAAACTCAATGACCAAAGGTCGCGGGTTCGAATCTCCAGTGATTCCCACCTGGGATTGGGTATGATTGGCTGATGACGGCTAATAAGCCATGAATGGCCATTCATGTCTCTTTTGTCTTTTTCGGTTCCACTCATTTAAATAAACCTTAAGTCGCTTTGCCAATTCCTGCGAGGGCTCTAAAGTCAGCTCCGAGGCACAACGGAAACTACGTGTTCCTTAACCAGATCGGAGAACACCTCACTATAATAATTCATATTCCCGATCGCAACCGACCAAACAACGGGACCGTGATTCAATAAAAGAGTGCTTCCCTCAATAACCAAAGGTTGTGGGTTCAAATCTCGGTTGTTGCACACCTGGGATCGGGTATGTTTGTCTGATGACGGCTAATAAGCCAGAAATTGCCAATCCGGTCTCCCTTGTATTTTTCGGTTCCACCTTATCAGAATATACTTTAAGTCGAAAATCAACTGCCCGTGAGTTATCTAAAGTGTGCTCCAAGGCACAAAGGAACATACGTGTTTCTTAACCAGATCAGTGAACCCCACACTATCATAATTCATATTCCCGATTTCAACAGACATAATAACGGGCCAGCAGCCCAATGGTTGATTTAAACACTCAATGGCCAAAGGTCGCGGGTTCGAATCTCGAGTTATTCCCAACTTGGGCAGGGTATGTTTGTCTGATGACGGCAATAAGCCAGAAATGGCCATTCCGGTCTCCCTTGTCTTTTTCGATTCCTCTTCATTAAAATAAACCTTAAGTCGCTTTGCCAATTCCTGCGGGGGTTCTAAAGTGAGCTCCTAGGCCCCACGGAACATGCGTGCTCCTCAACCAGATCGGTAAACCCCACACTATAATTATTCATATTACCGATCGTAGCAAAAAACAGAACCTGATCGTGGCTAAAGAAAGTGTTACACTCAATGACCAAAGGTCGCGTGTTCGAATCTCGGTTGATAAACACCTGGGATTGGGTTTTGGTTATCTAATGATGGCTAATAAGCCTGAAATGGCCATTCCGGTCTCCTTTGTATTTGTCGGTTCCACCTTATAAAAATATACTTTAAGTCGAAAATCAACTGCCCGTGAGTTATCTTAAGTGTGCTCCAAGGCACAAAAAAACATACGTGTTTCTTAACCAGATCAGTGAACCCCACGCTATCATTATTCATATTCCCGATCGCAACCGATATAAAACCGGGCCAGTGGCTCAATGGTAGATTTTCACACTCAATGACCAAAGTTCGCGAGTTCGAAGATCGGGTGATCCACACATGGGATTTGGTATGATTGGCTGATGACGGCTAATAAGCCAGGAGTGGCCATTCCAGTCTCCCTGTCTTTGTCGGTGCCACCTTATCAAAATATACCTTAAGTCGCAATGCGACTGCCCGCGAGCGCTCTAAAGTGAGCTCCGAAGCACAACGGAACCTACGTGTTCCTTAACCAGATCGGTGAACGCCACACTATAATAATTCATATTACCGATCGCAACCGACAAATCAACGGGACTGTGGCTTAATAAAAGAGTGTGACACTCAATGACCAAAGGTCGTGGTTTCGAATCTCGGTTGTTGCACACCTGGGATAGGGCATGGTTGGCTGATGACGGCTAATAAGCCTGAAATGGCCATTCCGGTCTGCCTTGTATTTTTCGGTTCCACCTTATCAAAATATACTTTAAGTCGAAAATCAACTGCCCGTGAGTTATCTAAAGTGTGCTCCAAGGCAAAAAGGAACATACGTGTTTCTTAACCAGATCAGTGAACCCCACACTATCATAATTAATATTCCCGATTGCAACCGACATAATAACGGGCCAGCGGCCCAATGGTTGATTGAAACACTCAATGGCCAAAGTTCGCGGGTTCGAATCTCGAGTTATTCCCACCTGGGGCTGGGTATGTTTGTCTGATGACGGCAATAAGCCAGAAATGGCCATTCCGGTCTCCCTTGTCTTTGTCGATTCAACTTCATTAAAATAAACCTTAAGTCGCTTTGCCAATACCTGCGAGGGTTCTAAAGTGAGCTCCAAGGCACCACGGAACATGCGTGCTCCTTAACCAGATCGGTAAACCCCACACTATAATTATTCATATTACCGATCGCAGCCGAAAACAGAACCTGATCGTGGCTAAAGAAAGTGTTACACTCAATGACCAGAGGTCGCGTGTTCGAATCTCGGTTGATAAACACCTGGGATTGGGTTTTGGTTATCTAATGATTGCTAATAAGCCTGAAATGGCCATTCCGGTCTCCTTTTTATTTGTCGGTTCCACCTTATAAAAATATACTTAAAGTCGAAAATCAACTGCCCGTGAGGTATCTAAAGTGTGCTCCAAGGCACAAAGGAACATACGTGTTTCTTAACCAGATCAGTGAACCCCACACTATCATAATTAATATTCCCGATTGCCACCGACATAAAACCGGGCCAGCGGCTCAATGGTAGATTGTAATAATCAATATGCATGTTTCCCTAAGCGAATCGGTGAAACTATCATATATATATATATATATATATATATATAACTATATATATATATATATATATATATATATATATATATATATATATATATATAAGAAAACTTGACCGACAAAGACAAGGAGACTGGAATGGCCATTTCTGGCTTATTAGCCGTCATCAGCCAGCCATATACAACCCAGGCACTGCCGCGCCGATCGAAACCGGCGAGACAACGAGCTCGTAGCACAGTGGGTAGAGCGTTGGACTTCTGCCCAACAAGGTCGCGAAGATTGTAACACTCATTGACCAAATGTCGCGAGATCGAAGCTCGAGTGATCCACACCTGGGATTTCCTGTGTTTGGCTGATGACGGCTAATAAGCCAGGAATGGCCATTTCAGTCTCCTGTCTTTGTCGGTTCCACCTTATCAAAATATACCTTAAGTCGCAATGCGAATACCCGCGAGGGCTCTAAACTGAACCCCAGTTCCACAACGGAACCTACTGTTCCTTAACCAGATCGGTGAACACCACAATATAATAATTCATATTCCCGATCGTTACCGACAAAACAATGGGACCGTGGTGCAGTAAAAAGACTGGTACACTCCAATGACAAAGGTGCTGATCGAATCTCGCTGTTGCACACCTGGGATTTTCTATGGTTGTGCTGATGATGGCTAATAAGCCCGGAAATGGCCAATCCGTTTCCTTCCCTTGCATTTGTCGGTTCCACCTTATTAAAAATAAACCTAAAGTCGCTTTGCCAGTCACTCGCGAAGGCTCTTAAGTGAGTTTCAAGGCACCACGGAACGTGCGTGCTCCTTAATCCAGATCGGTGAACCTCACACTATCATACATTCATATTACCGATCGTAGCCGAAAATAGAAACCTGACCGCGGCTAAATAATAGCGTTTTACCCTAATGATCAAAGGTCGCAGGTTCGAATTCGCTGATTCACAACCGATTGGGTGGCTAATGATGGCTAAGAAGCATGAAATGGCCATGTACACCGGTTCCCTTTGTATTTGGTTTGTCTCTACCCCTTTATCAAAATATAATACTTTAAGTCGAAAATCAACAGCCCGTGACGTATCTAAAATGTGTTTCAAGGCACAAAGAAAACATACGTGTGTCTTAACCAGATCAGTGAACCCTACACTATCATTATTCATATTCCCGGTCACAACCGACATAAAACGGGCCAGCGGCTTAATGGTAGATTGTACCACCCACGACAAAATGTCGCGTATTCAAAGCTCGGGTAATCCACAACCGGGATTTCCTATGATTGGTTGATGACGGCCACTAAGCCAGGACATGGCCATCAGTCTCCTGTGGTTCGTTTGTCGGTCTCCACCTTATCGTACAAATATACCTTAAGTCGCAATGCGACTGCCCACGAAAGGCTCTGAAAGTGAGCTTACAAGGCACAACGGAACCTACGCGTTCCTTAACCAGATCGGTGACACCACACTATAATAATACATATTAACGATTGCAACCGACAAAACAATGGGAGCGTGTAGCTAAACAAAACAGTGTTAGCACTCCAATGATCAATGGTCGTGGTTTCCAAATCTCGAGTGATTCACACCTGGACTGGGGTATGTTTTTCTGATGACTGCTCATTAGCCAGAAATGGCCATCTCCGGTCTCCTGTGTCTTTGTCGATTCCACCTCCTATTAAAGTCAAACCTTAAGTCGCTTTTGCCAATTTTCTGGCGAAAGCTTTAGCGAGTTTTCAAGGCACCACGCAACATGCGTGCTCCTTAACCAGATCGGTGAACCCCACACTATCTTTATCCATATTACCGATCGTAGCCGAAAAATAGAACCTGATCGTATTAAATAATAGTGTTACACTCAATGACCAAAGGTCGCGTGTACGAATATCGGTTGATACACAACTGGGAATGGGTTTTGTTGGCTAATGATGGCTAATAAGCCTGAAATGGCCATTCCGGTTCCCCTTTGTATTTGTCGGTTTTACCTTATCAAAATATACTTTTAAGTCGAAAATCAACTGCCTGTGGGGTATCTAGGGTGTGCTCGAATGCACAAAGGAACATTCGTGTTTCTTATCGGATCAGTGAATCCCACACTATCGTACTCATATTCCCCGATCGCAAATCTCGACATGAGAAACGGGTCATGCGGCTCAATGGTAGATTGTAACACTCAATGACCAAAGGTCGCGAGTTCGAAGCTGGGGTGATCCACACCTCGGATTCCCTATGATTGGCTGATGACGGCTATAAGCCAGAAATGGCCATTCCGTCTCTCTGTCTTTGCTCGGTTCCACCCTTATCAAAATATACCTTTAGTCGCAATGCGACTGCCCGCGAGGGCTCTTAAAGTGAGCTCCAAGGCACAACGGAACATCACGCGTGTCCCTTTAACCAGATCGGTGAACACCACACTATCATAATTCATATTACTGATCGCAACCGACAAAATCAACGGGCCCGTGGCTTAATATAAGAGTGTAACACTCAATGACCAAAGGTCGCGGTTCTGAATCTCGGTGCTCCACACCTGGAATTGGGTATGACTTGTTGATGATCGGCTAATAAGCTCAGAAATGGCCATTCCGGTCTCCCTTGTCTTGTCGGTTCCACCTTATCAAAAATACTCATGTCGTAATCAGCTGCGAGCTCGTAGTGAGCTCCAAGGTATGGAACATCCCGTGTTTCTTAACCAGATCGGTGAACCCCACACTCATAATTCATATTCCCGATCGCAACTGACAAAACAACGGGTCCGCGGCCCAATGGTAGACTGATACCTCAATGACCAAAGGTCACGGTTTCGAAGGTCGGGTGATCCACACCTGGGATCGGGTATGATATCTGGCTGATGATCGGCTTATAAAGCCAGAAATGGCCATTCCGGTCTCCCTTGTCTTTGTCGATTCCACCTTATCAACAAATATAAACTCTAAAATCGTATATCGCCACTCCTGCGAGGTGCTCTTAAGTGAGCCTTAAGGCACCAGCGGAACATAGCTGCTCCTTAATCAGATCGGTGGACCCCACACTATAATTATCCATACTACCGATCGTAGCCGAAACAGAACCTGACCCGTGGCTAAATAATAGTCGTTACACTCAATGACCAAAGGTCGCGGGTTCGAATCTCGGCTGATACACACCTCAGATTAGGGTTTTATTTGGCGAATGATGGCAATAAGCCTGAAATACCATTCCGGTCTCGTGTATTTGTCGTTGCCAGTAAAATCTCTTAAGTCGCAGTCAACTGCCCGGAGGGTATCTAAAGTGAGCTCCTAGGCACAAAGGGAACATACGGTTTCTTACCAGATCGGTGAAACCCACACCTCTATCATTCATATTCTCGATCGCAACTCGACATAAAAACGGGCCAGGGGGCTCAATGGTAGATGGTCACACTCAATGCCCAAGGTCTCGAGTTCGAAGTCTCGGGTGATCCAAAACTGGGATTTGGTATGTTTTGACTGATGACGGCAAATAAGCCAGGAATGGCCATTCAGAGTCTCGCTGGTCTTTGTCGGTTCCACTTATCAGTAATATACCTTTGAGTCGCATTGCGACATGCCCGCGTGGGCTCTAAAAGTGAGCTCAATGCACAACGGAACCTACGTGTTCCTTAACCAGATCGGTGTACACCACACTATCATTATTCATATTCCCGATCGCAAACCGAAAAACAACGTGACCGCGTCTCAATCAAAGAGTGTTTACACTCAATGACCAAAAGGTCGTGGGTTCAAAACTCGGTTGTTGAACACCTGGGATTGTGTATGGTTGGCTGATGATGGCTAATAAGCCTGAAACGGCAAATCCGGTCTCCCTTGTATTTGTCGGTTCCATCTTATAAAAATATACTTAAAGTCGAAAATCAACTGCCCGTGAGTTATCTAAAGTGTGCTCAAAGGCACAACGGAACCTTTGTGTTCCTTAACCAGATCGGTGAACGCCACACTATAATAATTCATATTACCGATCGCAACCGACAAATCAACGGGACCGTGGTTTAATAAAGAGTGTTACACTCAATGACCAAAGGTCGTGGGTTCGAATCTCGGTTGTTGCACACCTGGGATTGGGTATGTTTGGCTGATGATGGCTAATAAGCCTGAAAATGGCCATTCAGGTCTCCCATGTATTTTTCGGTTCCACCTTATCAATACATACTTGAAGCCGTAATGCGATTGCCTTGAGACGGCTGTAAAGTGTGCTCCAAGGTACAAAGAAACATACGTGTTTCTTAACCAGATCGGTGAACCCCACACTATCATTATTCATATTACCGATCGTAGCCGAAAACAGAACCTGACCGTGGCTAAATAATAGTGTAACACTCAATGACCAAGGTCGCGGGTTCGAATCTCGGTTGATGCACCCTGGCATTGGGTATGGTTGGCTGATGATGGCTTATAAGCCTGAAATGGCCATTCTGGTCTCCCCTTGTATTTTTCCGTTCCACATTATCAAAACATACTTTTAAGCCGTAATGCGACGGCCTGCGACGGCTGTAAAGTGTGCTCCAAGGTACAATGGAACATGCGTGTTTCTTAACCAGATCAGTGAACCCCACACTCTCATAATTCATATTCCCGATCACAACCGACGCATAAAACGGGTCAGCGGCCCAATGGTTGATTGAAACACTCAATGACCAAAGGTAACGGTTTCGAAGGTCGGGTGATTCACACCTGGGATCGGGTATGTTTGTCTGATGTCGGCTTATAAGCCAGAAATGGCCATTCCAGTCTCCCTCGTCTTTGTCGATTCCACCTTGTTACCTAAAGTCGTTTTGCCAATTCCTGTGAGGTCTCTTAAGTGAGCCTTAAGGCACCACGTAGCATGCTAGCTCCTTAACCAGATCGGTGGACCCCACACTATAATTATTCATATTACCGATCGTAGCCGAAAACAGAACCTGACCGTGGCTAAATAATAGTGTTACACTCAATGACCAAAGGTCGCGGGTTCGAATCTCGGTTGATACACACCTCAGATTAGGTTTTATTTGGCGAATGATGGCTAATAAGCCTGAAATATCCATTCCGGTCTCCTTTGTATTTGTCGGTGCCACCTTATCAAAATATACTTTAAGTCGAAAATCAACTGCCCGTGAGGTATCTAAAGTGTGCTCCTAGGCACAAAGGAACATACGTGTTTCTTAACCAGATCAGTGAACCCTACACTTTTATTATTCATATTCTCGATCGCAACTGACATAAAAACGGGCCAGGGGCTCAATGGTAGATGGTCACACTCAATGCCCAAAGGTCGCGAGTTCGAAGCTCGGGTGATCCAAAACTGGGATTTGGTATGTTTGACTGATGACGGCAAATAAGCCAGGAATGGCCATTCAAGTCTCGCTGTCTTTGTCGGTTCCACCTTATCAAAATATACCTTTAGTCGCATTGCGAAATGCCCGCGTGGGCTCTAAAGTGAGCTCAATGCACAACGGAACCTACGTGTTTCGCCAAGCAGATCGGTGTACACCACACTATCATTATTCATATTCCCGATCGCAGCCAGAAAAACAACGTGACCGCGTCTCAATCAAAGAGTGTTACACTCAATGACCAAAAGGTCGTGGGTTCAAAACTCAGGTTGTTGAACACCTGGGATTGTGTATGGCTGGCTGATGATGGCTAATAAGCCTGAAACGGCAAATCCGGTCTCCCTTGTATTTGTCGGTTCCATCTTATAAAAATATACTTAAAGTCGAAAATCAACTGCCCATGAGGTTATCTAAAAGTGTGCTCAAAGGCACAACGGAACCTTTGTGTTCTTAACCAGATCGGTGAACGCCACACTATAATAATTCATATTACCGATCGCAACCGACAAAATCAACGGGACCGTGGTTTTAATAAAAGAGTGTTACACTCAATGACCAAAGGTCGTGGGTTCGAATCTCGGTTGTTGCACACCTGGATTGGGTATGTTTGGCTGATGATGGCTAATAAGCCTGAAATGGCCATTCAGGTCTCCCATGCATTTTTCGGTTCCACCTTATCAATCACATACTCTGAAGCCGTAATGCGATTGCCTTAGACGGCTGCAGGTGTAGCTCCAAGGTACAAAGAAACATACGCGTGTTTCTTAACCAGATCGGTGAACCCCACACTATCATTATTCATATTACCGATCGTAAGCCGAAAACAGAACCTGACCGTGGCTAAATAATGAGTGGCACTGGCAATGACCAAAGGTCGCGGGTTCGAATCTCGCTGATGCACCCCTGGCGTGGGTATGGTTGGCGTGATGATGGCTTATAAAGCCTGAAATGGCCCAATTCTGGTCTCCCTTTGTATTCTTCCGTTCCACATTATCAAAAACATACTTTAAGCCGTAATGCGACGGCCTGCGACGGCTGTAAAAGTGTTAGCTCCAAAGGTACAATGGAACATGCGTGTTTCTAACCAGATCAGTGAACCCTACACTATAATTATTCATATTCCCGATCACAAACCGACATAAAACGGGTCAGCGGCCCAATGGTTGATTGAAACACTCAATGACCAAAGGTCGTGGGTTTGAAGGGCGGGTGATTCACACCTGGGATCGGGTATGTTTGTCTCGATGACGGCTAATAAGCCAGAAATTGCCAATCTGGTCTCCCTTGTCTTTGTCGATCCCACCTTATTAAAATAAACTTTAAGTCAGCTGACATTCCTGCGAGGTCTCTTAAGTGAGCCTCAAGGCACCACGGGAGCATTCGTGCTCCTTAACCAGATCGGTTAACCCACACTATCATTATTCATACTACCGATCGTAGCCAAAGCACAGAACATAACCGTGGCTGAATAATAGTGTTACACTCCAATGACCAAAAGGCCGCGGGTTTGAATCCCGGTTGATAAACACCTCAGATTGGGTTTTGGTTTGGCTAATGATAGCTTATATGCCTGAAGCTGCCATTCCGAGCTCCTTTGTATTTGTCGGTTCCACCTTATCATACTTTAGTCGAAAATCAAATCGCCCTATATCTAAAGTGTGTTTCAAGGCACAAAGGAACATACGTGTTTCTTAACCAGATCAGTGAACCCCACAATATCATTATTCATATTCCCGATCGCAACCGACAGAACAACGGACGTGATTCAATAAAAGAGTGTTAACACTCAACTAATCAAATGTCGCGGGTTCGAATCTCGAGTGATTCCCACCCGGATTGCATGTTTGTCTGATGACGGCTATTAGCCAGAAATGGCCATTCCGGTTTCCCTGTATTTTTTAAGCTTTTCACCTTATCAACATACTTTAAGTCGCAACGCGACTGCACCGCGAGTCTCCAAAGCGAAGCACAACAAGAACCCGCGTTCTCGGATCGGTGAACACCACCAATAATACACTATTCCCGGTCGCAACTGACAAAACAACGGGACCGTGATTTAATAAAAGAGTGTTATACCCAATGACCAAAAATTGTGCGTTCAAACCTCGGTTGTTGCACACCTGATTGCGTATGGTTGGCTGATGACGGCTAATGCCGGAATGCCATCCCGGTCTCGTCTTTTCGGTTCCACTCATTAAATAAACCTTAACTCGCTTTTGCCAATTCCTGCGAGGGTTCTAAAGTTAGCTCCAAGGCACCACGTAAGATGCGTGCCCTTAATCAATCCGGTAAACCCACCA
>WEDG01005290.1:0-77488 GCA_017591395.1 Schistocephalus solidus
AGCGTACATGTGGCGTGGTTGTAGATAAAGTAGCTTCAGCGCGTCTCAACAACTCTTGTAGTAGCATTCGTATGCAGAAAAGTAGCAATATGGAGACCAGGGGGATCGATGATTAACGGCTTTTTGCGACATTAGGCATGCTGCACTTCTGTTTTATGGGTACACTTTATCGATTCAATAAGGTGTGAGCAACGTGCAGTTCTCACATATTGGGACTAGCCAATTGCCGCTATAGCCCGTGCTCCCAATAGCGCACGTTGATACATCAAAGTTAATCCTTGCTCCTTCCGAATTGTGTTGTGTCACAGTTGCCAGGGTATATTTCGATGATAATCAAGCAGCCAGAAATGTAAAGAAAGTATGGGTGAGACCGTGATCGTCGTCCTTAGCTAAACGATAGTAGTTTAGATCATATAAAGTGGTTAGTGCAGTCTTACCTGAGCTGCTCTCGGGCGTAGGAAGTTCTGGTTACAGGCCATCCTTCTTCTCTGCCCATTGTGGACTCCGCAGGAGAGTTGATGATGTCGTTAATGCCCCTAGAGGTGGGGGGCAAAGGTGGCTTATCAGTGAGGAAGTTAACAACGATGCAAGGGGTATATGCATGTGACATGTGATGTGCGTCAGTGCGACTGGTGCATGCGTCAGGCGAACCACAAAGAACGGTGAAAAACGCACGAATATAGGGAGAACGGGTGTCTGTCTTGCTCGCCACCACTAACCTGGATCGAACGGGGCACGGAATAACGCTGAAAGAAAGATTAAAGACGCACAGAAGACTGTGTTTGAAAGTAATGGTACACACAGGCCTCGTTGTGCGAAAAGTATAATCAGAAAAAGCTATCATATGGGAAAATATCCGCTGGCTTTTGGCAGATTCCAACCAACTGGCATTAGAAATGAATCCTGGAAACCCAAGAGATGCTTGGCGTCGTACGGTCGAGGCATGACGATCTTCTCTTTGCTTCTTAATCACCATAGTTGCAGATGGCGCCCGGTGTTACACTCACAAAACCAACCTCTGAAAAGCTTTCCCATCATCGTAGGCACCTCGACCTGCCTGTTCTGGCGGTCTGCTGCGGTAGGTAGCAAATCGCATGCAAAGCGGCAGGCCCGACGCGCTGAACTCAGCTTAATAAACGACTTCTTTCTCTGTAGCATCCAAGTCCTGCGCAGTAAGTTAAAACAACTCCTATATTGACAGCTGCTTCTCATATAGGAAGCGCAAAACCAGTCCTTGCTGCTGCTTGTTCGCAATGCATAAGTGAAACCTAAGACCTGATCACTGGGCGACGAATCTGGGTACCTTTCCGGTCAGATTACGCGATGGCGTGTTGTAGTGGAAGCGTAAACACTTTCCTGCGTCTGGTTCCTTCGTATTGTTTCGGACGAGGGTCTGGAAATCGCAGCTGTGAAGGATGAACGGTTTCCCCACCCTGCTAGCAGGCTCGTGCGATGGAGGCTCTGCATTACGTACACAAGAAAAGTTGAGCAAAAATAGAGTTGGCCCGAGCGCCGTAACAGTTTGTTTGTTTCTGCTGGCTGTCGGAGACTCTGCGGTTCGCTGTCGTACATGGTAGCTTGGCATTGTTGGATAGACGCCCACCGATCGTTTGCAGAGGAGATTTCACTCGCCCCGTTCTGCCTTTGGGGCTCGCTTTCGAGCTCCGGCAGCAATACATGAGTATAGATCGTGAACATTACTGACAAAGACAAAGGAGACTGAAACGTCGTTTTGGCTTATCGGCCGTCATCGCCAGTCATGCTAGCTCCGGGGCGGTTGCCGCGTCTTGGGCTCGGTGGATCGGACTGGCGGTTTCTGGTCGGTATTGCCTAGGGTCTCGAAGTCGCGCGGGTTGGTGCACGACCTGGAGTCGCGGTGTAGCTGTCTGATGACAGTTATCGCGCGCGAGATGGTAATTCAATCTCCCTTGTTCTGCCGGTAATTTTCGTTTGCCTATAAGTAACAAAAGCTGAAAACGCAACACACTTATAGGGAGGGCACAAGTCGAGGCAGCGGTCGGCTGACGCAAGCCTGGAGGTGACTGTGCAGGGCTCTGTACGTATTCCGGCGCCAAGGAAATCAATCGATGAATCGGTGGTGTTGGTATACGCGACCCTATCAGTCCGGTTCCAGGCTTGTATCATCGATAGTTTTGGCTTGCATCCCTTATAAAGAGTAGTCTGCTGCTGCTACTACCTAACTTCTGAACAATGGACGCCTGCATTGGTTCCAGAAAGCCAGAATAACACTGCAAACGGTTTCGGTGCTCGACCAATCTCTTTCTTTACTCGTACAAACGCTCGCGTCCATTCGTGACAGGCAAAATTCTCATATCAATCGTATGCTGTGCGCCGTTCTTTTTCACTCTGAAAGTGCCAGCTTACGTACTTACTGACCCGCTAGCGAGCCGCTTTTAGAGGCTGGAAGGTGATTTACCGCTGATGCCGTAGCTTCAGAAATTAATCCTGAAGTTTCAAAGCGCCTGCGGCAGCTGCGAGAATCGGTATAGTTATTGAACCGAGTTTCAAAGAGAGTCCAGTAGAAACTTGTGATAGCTGCCCACCGAAAAGCCAATGCGCTGAACGATAAATGACAAATGGGGTGACAACAGACATTTCGGGTAGAGGCGTGTTCCTTGAAAACGTTAAAGCTGCACATATAATTCTTACTTTTAGTCCAGCTTAAAAGTGATCATCAAAGAGAAGAGTGTTCGTAAAATACTTAGGTGTTAGGAGGCCCTGCGCTCACTTCGTGCAAACGGCAATCATTGGTTCTGGAGCAGGACTATAAGCGAGAGATTGGTGTTCCCTGGAATGTATGTTTTAGTCTTTTAAATGAACAGAATTACTACAGTGCCACCGTATCCTTTTATATATTGGTTGGTGCGTATTCTCTACATTGGTATAGAGGTGTTCTCATTCGCGTTTAGTTGGCTTCGGTATCGTTGCTAGGACCTACCGTACGAGGACTTCCGACAATAGCTACAGGATTGTGGGCGTTTATGTTATGCCTACGCAGTACTTTGCTTCGCGTATTGCTATCGTAATGCTGGCGTTGTATGGGCGAGCAATATTTTGGCCGCGAAATTGGGACTTCGATATATGAAACTCTACGGCACCTAACTCCCACCGGCGTGACGTTGAGTGTCTGGGACTTACGCTAACTGTCCGTGGAGGAGCGGCGACGGTGGAAGGTAGGAACGGAACGACCTGAACGCTCCGAGCACATGGAAGACGTCTCACTGGCATTATCGTCCGACTCATATTGGCTTCGGTGGGAGTTTATACCCTAAACAGGTAGAAATATGACATTAACTTTGATAGAAGGGCAGAGTTCGTAGAGGGCTAGGCAGTTTCTCTCTAACGAGAAAAAGAAATACTGGGCGTTTGGTATAGTCTAAGTCGGGCATAGTAGCGAGGTCACTTATCGTGGCAACCTTTTTCCACATTCTACACGACATTTTCACTGGTGGGATAGCGGAACGACGTGTCGAAATGGGTTTTCAGCCAGAACACAACTCTCCCAAAATAGAAATGAAGGCCCGATGGCCAGACAATGATGGCATGCTTATCTCGGTCGAACATGCTTTAGTTGAACTGCTTTCTGTGGTGGGACTAAAACTCCCCGGGGACGCTATTGGACATGAGATGGGTCCTAAGTCACCGTTTCGAAAGTTGGCGTTTCGGTACGTCGCTTTGTTTTCCTAGCAGAAACTTAGTCTGATTCCTGCTATGTCAAATGACAAAGTGGGTAAAGCGTAAAGACAGCAAGTCTTCTTTCGAGCTCCCATCAAATGGTAAAGTCCTGAGGGTAGCCATCGCGAAACCCACACCACCAGACAAGCCATTTTTATGAGACTGGAGGGATCGAGGTGAAACACTTGCTTCGCGTGAGCCGAGTAACAAACGAGTGACAAAACTTCTGACCAACGACAATGCTTAAAATGCACACGTACCGGCATGAGGTATGATGCGAGTTCACACTACCAACTTTTAGACTCTGCTCTAACCCCATTGTTATGCGCATGAATCACGCAGGTAAGTTAGAAGTGCCAAAAAGTGCGCAGATGACGCAGACACATGCGTAGAATAGCGCGACTACAGGGCCATGACACTGGAAAAACGCATAAGCATCGGGTTACTCTAGGCCTGAGAGGCTTTGCTCAACCAGTGATCCTTGGGATGTTATTGGATATGGATTCCTACTTTAATCTGGCCTCCACAAAGGAGTCTTGAAGCGACAGCTAACCCTTCAGAGCAGAGGATGATAACGTTAGCGGCAAAGACTATGGGAAATGCTGCATCTGCCTAGTCATTCGCGAATGCTACTACGCAAATACTATAAAGAACACTGAACTAACTCGTTAAATGTTCATTTGGTTGATAGTGCAATCTGGTGAAATAAACATTTGTTCTCTACGGTACCTGTTGCTGCACGAACAACGCGAATGATGCGTCGTTACTTGGGAGCAGCCTAGTGGTGGTGGAAGGAAGCTCACCTGTAGAAACAATTATAGCGCACAGTGAACCTATGATCCTGCTCTTGAAAACCTCAGTTCTTTGACTAGCGCATACCCCTTTTATAAGTGAGCACACTCCTTTACTTTTTATCACATTTTAAACGATCTCTTTCTGTTGGTTAGACCTTGCCGTTTTCACGTGGATTCGGGAACAAATGCAATTTGCTGGGTACATACAAATCACCATCCATTTTTAAGAAGAAACATAAGGCAATTTATAGGCCGCTGCAAAATTTTTGAGATCATTAAATTCTGTGTGTTTGTGTTAAAGTCATCTCTGAAAAAGTTACGCTTAAAGTTCAGGTACAGTAGAAGTGAGAGCTGCGATGGGATCTCAAAAGCCAATTAATGCATACGATCAAATCAGGTTGGTAGGGAACGTTTACATGACTAATATAAAGGGTAGGAACCGTCCGTAGTACAGCTTGTTTTGGCCTTAAGTTCTAAGTAAACCAGGGTTAGGGTTGAGGTAAGGTTAGGATTAAAAGTTGGTGGAGGGTCAGTCCTAATATTAGGGTTACGGTTTGGGTGAGTTAGGCCACGGCAATATTTTACTATTCCCCGAATTTAGCGCAAGGTCACCGGTATTACGGGGGTTCATTTGTCCTAGCGTCGGGGGAAGTGGGTCATTATTTGAAGGTAGAAAAGGCAACCCGAGAAAACATATGGTTGGGATTCCTGTATGGTCGCCTAAGTAGGACACAGGAATAGGAATGACCCTACCTGCTAAAATAGAGTGGTTTTACGGTAAAATCTTAGAAAAGGATGAGGAGTACGTGTATTAGCCAGCACCAACCTTAACATCAAACTAAACTGTAAGCTTTATTAACCCTAACCCTACCCTACAATTCATAGTATAAATCTTAACCCTTAGCTATCCATGACTACCCGCCCAACTCTGACTAACTACAAACTGCAGACCCGCACCTTAATTCTAGAAAATAATTTCCTTGGAATTTGGCGCAAAGCCACATGTATTGCGGACGGTTCCTTTTCTCCTATCCTGTTTAGGCGACCAGACAAGGCATCCTTACCAAACATACGTTTCCCTCTACGTGCAATATTGTGAGCATTTACTTGGAAATGGTTCGGCCTCGGTGCAAATTAAAATTAATTCTTAACGATTTTATTGTTCAGTTCAACCATAAACGTCCTCATTGGCGTTTCTTATCATTATTATTTTGAGGACGACCTCATTCTAACGACTCAAAAGTGGCAAAACGTACAAAATTCGGTGAAGTCACTGATTTTGTGACTTCTTGTTCGATTACAAAACGGAACTTGCATAGAGGCAACTAAGCCTTCCGTAGGGATCCCTTATACACCCTACCTTCGCAGGACACAAGAACAGAAACCACCCGTAATACAGGTGCCGTTGTGCTAAACTGCAGGAAGAATAGGGTTACGGTTAAAGTTGAGGGTTAGGACACGGGAACATCATCCTTCTCGGAATTTCGCTCAAGGTCACCCGTATAGCCTGGGTGGATGTTCATATTCCCGGGTCCTGACGGAGGGGAGAGAAAGAAATTCCGATCGCTCTTCTGGTGAGCTGGGCCATTAATTGAAGGTACCAAGACAGCTCCAGAAAACTTCTTTTTCACCATTTCGATCGAAGGCTACACAGACTGTTCTGTCACTATTACGAAAGGAATGAAATGACATTGATTAGCCCACGGCTCCTTTGGTTAAAAAGCGTTTCAACATTAAGGCAGTGTTAATTTGGTGTAGTAGCGTGCCAAAATCAGCCTGATCAGTGGCTCGTGGGTCCAGTAGTTTTAAAACGTTCAAAAATTCAGGAAGTGGGTGTCTTCGGAAAATGTCCCAATAAGACCGTAAATACCTCTCAGTTAAATCCACATTTTCAAAAATCCGTGGAGCCACAAGGCGCTTGAGACAGATGAATGTTTTTTCAGCCTTTCACCTAAGGCTCCTTTGGTTTAAAAATAAATTCAAACTTATGAATGTCTGGCTTCTGAGTTTTTGGAGACACATGTGTGAAAAACGGTCTGCTCCAAGGTTCGCAGGCTTTAGACGATCCCAATAGTTTGAAAACATTCAAATTTTACAAAGTTCGGTAGCTTTATGGAAAAATCGTCCAAAAAGAATGCATGTGTCCCTCCCTTAAAGTAAAATTTTCCCAAATCCGGTGAGCCACAGAATGGCTTGAAACGCATGAAGTTTTGTCAGCCTTTCCTGAGAAAAAAGCATATTTTATTCAGACGCGAAAATAATGGTAAAAAATTTACAATGGAATAAGCAGTCATGCTTATCCAAGGAGGCACAGATTAACATGTGACCCTAGTGCACGTACTAGCCCTTTGAAGTTGTTTTCAATTTGGTAGAAAGTTTAAATGGTTTGGCAAAACTTTAGGAGTTTTCGTGTCGTGTTGAATGTAACTGTCGGTTAAACAAAGCACGGTTACGGGGTGACTCCAAAACGCCGCCAGACGTTCCATGTTTTGGAATAAAGACGCTGGTATGCGTACCAGTTGGGAGAAAATCACTTTGATAGTAGTGGCACAAAAACAACTGTGCAAGAAAACTGCCAAAGGCGTCGGAAGCTCGCGCGCAACTTACATGATTTGAATACCCAACGTCACTCAGGCAAGAGATTGATGCTGTAAAGTTAAAAGGAGATAGACGGCATTAAAAAAACGATTTTGTGAAATAAACGGAGGAGAACTAAAAAGCAGCTTATTTGCGTGAACCGAAATAGCGGAATTTGCAGTATTGATACGGTATGTCTTAGTTTGACGGGAGATGATGAGGCAATTGAAATATAACACAATCAAGTGGGTGAGATAGTAGGCTTACAGTTGGCAAAATCTAAAGGTGTGGGAAAACCAAGAGACGATATAGTAAAAGGTGCGGGATAGGCAAACCAATAAATTGGAAGTGCATTATACGGACGACCGCCAGTTTCGTGATGGTTAAGAAATAAGAAATTCTTTTCTGCAATTGTCTCCGATAGTGTGTTCGAATCCAAATCCAAAAGGCCAGACCAATAAACTTCACTTTCCAGCGATCGCATCTTCTTCGTCTTCTAAATCCGGAATCTCGTGCATTAGGTCGCCCATCACACCTGCATCAATCATTTAGGTATGTGCGCAGGATTTTCGGTGTGTGTAGTAATTTCAAACAAAAATTCCATTCTGTGCTTTAGTGTACTTGTTAACCCTTGCATTGTTGGAGCTGACTACACGTTATGAAATGAAACCTGTCTATCTCGCTGTCTCTCTCTCTCCAACCCACAGTAATGATTTGCCTACCTTCGCAGCACATCAAAATACGTGGCCTGTCATAGGGCCACGATTGACAGGGGAAGACAACACAATCCTCGTCCCATGTGAATTTACGACCGCGTATTTTGTGATGGACTAGTTACCCCTCGAGAGGGAAAGCCTGTAGAAATCGCCTCTAGCAGTTCGACAAACAGGTCTAGGCAGGGAGTATAGGGGGAGTATGGCTTTAAGGAACATCATATAACCAGCAATCAAGACCTCGTTTGGAAGAGAGAGAGAGAGAGAGAGAGAGAGAGAGAGAGAGAATGGGTTGCCTTATTAACAAATACTCTACGACAGCTTGGCTGTAATCACAAAAGGTTTGAGGGTCTTCCGAGACCACAAGCGAACACGAGAGCACTAACGGGCTAGTTTGTCAGTTATTCTCGGTACCAGTTGAGAGTTGACTCGCACTCTACCTGCAGGTGATGCAGGCATCTCCCGAGTTGAAGGTGGATAGCGCAGGGAAACAGGTCAGACTGGTGTGTGCACCCTGCTCCGGCGTGAACATTTAAAGATTACTGTCACGAGGTTCCACGAGTTTCGGTAGGCCGAAAATATTTCAAAATGGCTACAAAAACTGCTAAGTACTGTCAAAGACGGGGGGTTGGACCTTACAATTTCTCCAGCGGCGACAGGAATTTTTAGACATCGGATGCACTAGAGAAAGGCAAAACCGGATTTATAAAAAAAGGCCAAAACCTCACGAATCTGCCCCTTCGAAAGACATCTGGTTTATTTCTGATCGCCTTCCAATGGTGAAAAATCCATTCAACAAGAAGAGGGAAAATTATGAAGGGTTTAGGGGGTCTCTAAACAGTGACTGATCACGCTATGGGCTTGAAGTGTGACTCCAAATATGTAATTTTAACAAGACAAGCCGAAGAAACATCATTCAGATACAGAAGTAGGATAAGACATACGCTGTCTGCCCTACCCAGCATAGCAGCCCACCGTGACAGATAAAGAAAGGCTTTGAGAATGCGCCAAACGACCAGTTCTGCGGCGTTATACGGCAACACATAAGCCAATTCTTAGTTAAATTTATCTTATTTTCTTGCAATTGTAAAGCGGAAGGTGGTGGTGGTGGTGGTGGTGGTGGTGGTGGTGGTGGTGGTGGTGGTGGTGGTGGTGGTGGTGGTGGTGGTGGTGGTGGTGGTGGTGGTGGCTTAGTCGGGAATTTACCGAAACAAGATGCATCAGAGGGGTAATAGCTTTGTCTGTCATCGTTTTTGTTACAGAATTTATATTGTCGTTTGACGGGGAGAACTGGAGGTTTGGTTTGGAAGCCTCCGAACTAAAGGCAAAATGTGCAAGGGAAAGGCGAAATGGTAGGAACGGCGGACAAAACGGTTGCTGACGGCAAATCAGGACTGAATAAGTTACGAATGATAAACTTCCGTTTCCCTTGTGATAAATAGCATAAGGTAAGCGACGTAGCCTGTGCTTTTGGCTGTAAGTAGGAAACGTCTGTCCTGAGCGACAAATAATTGGTGGAGGCTGTGCAGCTGCCATCTTTCACAGGACGTAGATGCAACCAATAAGAGCTGCCGACGCTCGTGGAGGCAAAGAGGAGTGTGAGCATAGGTCGTTCTCTACAGGCGACCCATAAACCAAATGCGTTCAAAATAGCTGCGGTATGCGGGTGGGTACAGCCACGCGCCGCAGGAAAGACAAGCCACTGCAATATGACTAGCAGACAGTTGGAAAAGAGTGTCTTGAAAGAAGGACGCAGGATGGAGTCACGTGCGATCCTAGTTCAGGCATTTTAAACATCATCCCGAAACCGATTATTTTCTCACACCCAATCGGATGATCCAAGGACTTCAATATCGCTGAGTACTTCTCGCATTGCATTCGACTCAGACAGGAGAAAAGAGAGGAATATTGGTGCGGTGATAGCAGCGAATGAAAGGCTGGGGGAGAGTTATCGGCCTCCTAGTGAACTGCTCACGCATCGTTTTTATGGTGCAGCCCAGAGGTTGGCTCCAATTCTTGCCCTCCACCCCATAAAATGAGCCGCAAGTGGGTGCAGCTACCGGAAATTCGAGCATGTGTTAACCTGTGTACAACCTTCTAAACACTGCCATGCATGCAAATGACACCGCGTTAGGCGGGGTTTAACGCCACGTCAATGATTGCGTTCAATAACATCAGCAGTCGACCAACAGACTCCAGCGGACCACTGCTGCACGGGAGGGTGTAAATAAAGCGAGGAGGAGATGGAGTTAATAACTCATTGAGGCATTTCAGCGCGCTGTTCGCTGCAAGCAATTGGACGTCCTTGAAACTACCGCACTATGCTAAAGGCCGGGGAGCCGGATGACAGCTAAATGGCAGAGCAACTCGGTCCCCTACCGAAATGATGGTCAGACGGCAACAGGTGCCTCATACTTATGTGGAATCCCAGATAGTCTCTCGCTGAAGACTGGTACGGGTGGAGTTAGGAAGCAGGACGTGTGCGGTAGTAGTACTAGTAGTTGTGACTGTTTGGTTATTGGAGACGTGGGGGAGGAGAAGCAGTAGAGTAGACGCTGCGCAATTCCGCATCCTCGGATGCAGTGGTGACCCCCATGGCCTAGAATAAACATACCTTCCCTTGCGTCCAATTTTCGCGGTTACGCAGCTTTGGGTTCTTTAGTAGTTGAGACTGATTATTTTGTGCGAGTTGGGAAAAAAACTCAACTTGCAGTTGGCCGCATATCTGCCACTACTGAGAAAAGAAGAGGTGATGAGCCAGCAGGGGGCTATTAATGTCCACGGTCGTGTCAGAGGAGGGGTCACTTTTGATAATTAAGTACAAACTACAAGCACCTACGGACAATTACTTGTGTGGGCATCCAAATGTACTAAGAACAGTCTACATTCTTCCAAAGTGTTCCATTTGAATTCTATGTGAGTGCCTGTTAATCCCAAGTGCTGCACGTTCATGTACATGTTTGTAGGCGGATAATTGACTTCCCAGTCTAGTGCTGTGCAGAATACGTTACTTCGTTACCCGTCAACAGCGAAAAAACCGCAGGAAACGAAGGTCTTACTCCACATCGTCATCGTCATCATCCACATCATCCTCATTGATTTGGCAAGCAAGCAAGCAATAGCGAGGGTCATACTCCACATCGTCATCATTGATTTGGCAGAGACCTTCTGCGCAAGCGATCGCGTTATGAGAACCCAGTTACCTTTGTTGTGGCCTAGTACATCTGGATTAGAAATAAGGTTGTGTGTGCTGCACGCGAAGGCGACTTGCATAGCTTCCTCGGACATTATGCCAAACCCTCCACCCGTCGCCTTGTTTTTTTTTTCTTGCCATCAGAGCACAGTGAGCGATGGAATAGTGTGGTATATGATGCGCCCACTACGTGGGATAGGCGGTGGACGTCGTCATTTCCCAGTGCTGGCTTGTGTGTCCTCTCTGAGGCACAAAGTTCAACTTTAATCACAAATTATATATTATATAAAACGCCGCCTGACTGATCTCTACTAAGCCAAGTATATCGCCTCAATAGCTTCAAGTTTTGGTGAGCTGCAGTCTATGGTGTCCCGGGTAACTGAGGTCGCTACATCGGTCGGTTTATTCATAAACGCTGGAAAGGGCAAATCGTTTGCAGGAGGAGGTACCTCTCGAGATTGATGACTGCCAACTTGAAAAAGAAGAAGTAGACAGTTTCAAATACCTCAGGGCGAGGCTACTGTCGAATTGACAGAGTAAGGAGGACATTGTCTCCCGAATCAACACTGCTCGCCGGGTGCTCTCAAGCCTTAGAAAGTGACCATGGATCTGACGCGACATCTCAAATACCACTAAGATTCGCATGTTCAGTGCATCCGTCCAGTCTGTTCTTCCCTATGGTTGTGAATGTTGTGCAGGGTGCGTAGAATATGAGCCAAACCTGGACGTATTTGACCACCACGCTTTGAGGGCCATCTTTCAAAGGAAGTACAGTGCCTGCTTGTGTGTCCTTCCTGGGGTTCAAAAGTCAACTTGAATGCGAAATTAAATAACACAAAAAACGTCAAAGAAGCGTATGTCCATTTCTTAGCTCCACTGAATTCCTAAAATGGCTCAGGCATAATGTTCCAGTAATGCGACTGGCTTCAAAGTTCAGCAACACAGGCAGGTTCAAAGATGAAGAAGAAGAAGAAGAAGAAGAAGAGAGAAGGAGAAGAAGTGATCACTGGAACACGTGCTTATTGACCTGGCGTTTTGGATTCTCACTCGAACCCAACATCAGAAACAGTAGTAAATAGCAGTCTCTGATAATGGGTTCGAGCGAGGACCCAAAACGCCAGACAAATAAGTACTTGTTCCAGCTATCACATCTTCTTCTTCTGAACTGCTTCCTGGAACTCGCCTGTTCGCTTCTATTAATGAGCAGGTATGATTTCCAAAAGGTTCAAACAAAACCGTTTGGTGTCAAATGACACAGAGGATATAGCCACGGGCATGTACGCACGTCTCTGTGGAGCGGTAGAGCCACTGGCTCGACGTGCTCGCTCAATTGCCGAAATAGCGTAGGGTGCGTTGTAGGCGGAACCGCCAGTGATCGAGGTGGGTGAGGTGTCCCGCGAGGGGCCCTGACTGCGGGGCAGGCGAGAACCGATTGAAGGTCTGCGGCGCTCAGCCGTTCCCTCAATGCCAATAGTGCCCCCAGTCACAAAGGGGTTACCGCGTCTACCCATGGTAGCGCTGTAGCCCGCGGAGACGGGAGCCTGACGACCATAGCCGCTACTAGGAACGAACTCGTATTCGGACCCGGCACGAGAGGAGGGTGAGGCTTCGCGGCTGGCGGCTACGAGGGGGCAAGGAAAAAAAAGAGGGAGGTATACTGACATATTCAAAGAACAAAATAAGGCCGACTGAATCACGGATACAAAGGAATGAATCAGCAATATGCGGAAGGTTCTCAATGGGATTTTTATGCTAGCCGGGAATAATGGATACTGTCAAATTTTAAGCTTCCTCGAAGTTGGAAACATGCCTGCGCGCCTAGCTGGGATTTAACGACGGTCCTGATTCACCTACTAGGTAAATTTTGTCAAATCCTGACCACGCTTAGGCTGTGACCAGATAGTATATGATGGAATGCAGTGGCATGCAGGCCCACGCCGTGAGAGCGAGCCATTTTCTTTTATCATCTTATTGTGTGAAAATGCTGATCAAGTGTTTGCTGTGGGCCATAGAGCGTGGTCTTATGTTTAGGGGTAGCCTCCTTGACTCTGTCATGACCTCAGACGCAGGTGGAATAGGAGGGAGTGCGGTAGATACGGCGCAAGTCTACCATCACTATAATCTAATCCACGTAAAACTCACCCTGCTTGCTTCCAATCCGCCGTGAAGCACGTAGTAGACTTCACCGAAAATTGAGGTTCGAACTGTAACTAGATAAAATTAAGTTTAAACGAGGTTCGTCATCTGACCACCGTATCCCCACCCCGGTTTTTTCAGCAGATATTTAAACTGTGGAGAGGATACCAAAGTGCTTAGACAAAAGGCATAATATCGGCGAGTTTGGGCTTTTAGATATTAACTGTGCTGTCAAAATGTTAAACCGCGTACGCGGTTATCCAGGCGAAGCTGATGGTCTTCGATTCATATATTCATATGAATTTTCGGAGTGGGCCTAAAAAGCTTTATTCCGAACTATTTACTCTGAGTTGATCATGACTGACCGCAGAGACGAAAATGCTGCTAAATGCCGCTAAATCCGAGGCGCAATTCATCAGTTGCGTAGACTCACTTCAATCAATTATTCTAAGCGGATCTATCCACAGAACCGTAGAATGCCCTTACGCATCGCATCTATTTTGCCTCAGTAAGTCTGGAAACCTTGTCTGCTTATAAGTCCACATTGAATCTAATTAGCGCAAGGCCGTATGAGGAACAGTTGTTATGAAGAGGAAATTATTATGAAGGACAGCGCTCGTAGGGTGTTGGAGCAGGAATTTTTAGGGTCACGCACAACACAGTTTAAATCAATGGAAAAGAAACCTGACATAGTCCCCCGACCCATTGTCATTCAACAGGCTGGGTACTTGGCTTGACAGCATGGTTATGCACAGAGTTCAGTTTCCAACAGTCAAGCATACAAACACAAACAATCAACGCAATAGTACAAGTCACTGTTCCAGTAATTTCGCGAGAAAGGCACGTTTGATTGAAGAACATTCAGTAAACCAGCAACTGTTGTTTCGCCCGCGTTTCCATTCGTCATTTTGTGAGCCACCGCCATAAAAGTTAGCGCGTCAAACCTGTTGGTGGAGAGGATGTAAATCGCTTGGCGGAATGGGAAAAGTAGCAAACCACTCGTTGAGCTGCAGCAACCAGTAACTGTGTCAATCACAATCGGGGATAGGAAAAAATGCCCAAAAGTGGCGTAAGGCGGGTGGTAGAAGGCGGCATTTTTAGGAACCAGCACATCTGTCGAGGACAGACTACGGAAAACAGTTGCGAGACAAACTCTGGCAACCGATTACTACTGGTTACGAGCAAAACCTCGGTAGTACAGGGCAATACCTACCACCCTCCCCTCCCCCTCGGTTACAAATGGCCTTGCACTAAATTACAGGGAGGGTTTTAGTTCAAGGACGAGAGTATAGGTGTAAAACTTGAGTATAGCGCAATCATATGTAATACAAAAGGTCGGCTATTCCTATGTCCGACTGAAATATCATTGAAAGGCAAATGGAGGCCAGAATGACCACTTGAGGCCTACCTGACGCCGTGGGTACGCTTTTGCTCAAAGCCGAGAAATCACCTGCAAGCGCTCCGGACCTGGAGCACCAGGGCAAAGCGCGACGGTCGCATTCTACCCTGTAATCAAGGCAAGCCCACTTGGCGCTAATAATTATCCCATGGCATTTGCTGCAGCCGATACACACTTTGCAGTCCTACGGCAGCAAGTGTTATTTTCCTGTAGGCTTCCGCGATTTCTTCCAAAAAAAGTAAGAGTAGCTGGAGTGAAGTTAAACGCTGGCAGCAACGCTATTTCTGCTCTGTTTGAGGAGGGGGTCAGACCAACTGATTTTAGCCTTGCTTGAAGTGATAAATCGGAAGGGCTTTGATGCTAGTGCTATATAAGAGTTATAGAAACAGCAGCACTGTGGTAGGCCCGTTTACACTTCGACAAATGAGACAGACTTGGGTGTGGAACAGCCTGAGCTTGATGCAAATAATAAATGAGCATAAAATGGCGGCAGCTTACGCTGTGATTGAGAGACTTTTTGTCCCGATCGTCCACGAGTTTCAGCATACAGACCAATCTTCGGTCGCGCACGATCTGAAAGGAAAGATAAAACGATACATTCCAGGGCCTCACAATCTGGAGGTAAAAAGGTCAGCAGGCTGCCGGTTTCACCACTGCAGACATCGCTTCAAATGACATCAGCTTAACGGCATTCCAACTTGCCTTCGGATGCCAGTCACTAATTGAACCCAGACGAAAAATTCAGGACGCCAACGCTGGATTTGGAGAAGGGGGAAATTAAAGTCTGTGTTAGCCGAGAATACTATCCGGGTGATTAAGTTCTTAGGTCGCATGTTACATCCCGTAAAAAAGCAAGTACGGACAGCACTTTCGGTGAACCGAACAAAATACTACCTTACTATCCTGATGCGCAGGACGAAAGATGACGCGGGAAAATCTTAAGACTCAGACATTTTCTGCTGGCTGGATTCCTGTTATCGGTGGGGCAGTAATTTGATAGAGAGAGAGAGAGATAGGGGCTTCAATTCATTGTGGGTAAAATTGGTAAGCAAAAGAGAGCACCGGAAGAAAACAAACGATAAAAAGTAACCGAAAGCTGCAACTGTCTGCATCGTGAACGGTCGTCTGTGAATGCGTCGCAAAATTGCACCAGATTTTCTTCAAAACGGTGCTGGCGTCGTTTACAAATGACCTTTTCATCGTAGTTAATAAAAACAAAGAGTGGTAAATAGCAGTATCTAATGGGACAAAAATGAGCCAGCCAATGTGCATACAAGAAAATTCACATGTGAATGGAGGATAAAAAATGACGGCTCCAATTCAAAAGACCACCTGAGTTACTAGGTTACTGAATGACTACCATTGTGACCTTTATAGGAAATAATAAGGTTGACAAACATTCAAATCCCAAATTCAGAAGTTCTCTCGTGTCCTTATACGCGCATGGACACAGGCACAAACGTACGGATGTTCGTACTCAAGCATTCGAGCCTGGTCAGGTGGCTAGCTAGCTACCTCGGTAGGACTAACGCACAAGAGGTGGACATCAGCGACTGCGGTCGATGTACCACAGGCGCAACACCTACCGCCCAACAAGCTTTCCCTGCACAAACGTATGGCAGCCGCAGCGGCAGGACTGCCTTGCTTCGCCAAAGCGGCTTTTTGACTTTTACAGCGCAGCAACTAGGTTGGCGAAACACAGTGCAGGGCGCGTGTCCAGAGCGAGAGAGGCATGCAGCACGTGTTTGCCAAAATCCGATGGTAAAGCCTCCTTTTTTTATCATCTGCTGCTCCCAGCTCTCCTGGCCACTCCTGTCCTCCGTTCAAAGTAGGGAGGTGGGGGGGGGGTCACATGCTAGAGGACAGAGGGTAATTATGCGTTCCTGCCTAATTCTCGCGATAGTATAGTCTGTAAAAAAACGGTCAGTTCACAGAAGGGCATGTTGGAGAATGGCGATGGCGAAAGAACGATTAAACCGTTGAGCGACGAGAGGGAGGGAGAGGGAATTTAATGACGTCGTAAATTTTGAGAACCCCGCTTCTAAAAGTCATCGTACGATTCAGTAAGAAAACAGTCTATGACAATCCAGCGACTTAGGTATAGGAACGACGAGAATGTTAACAAAACTTGCAGTACATCCTGGCGCTAGTTGTGATTACATCGAAAATTCGTCAAACGTGGTTGAGGCTAGGTTATTGCAAAACATTAGTCAGTCATGTGGAGAGGCGGGAGACGGAATGGTATATTCGCCTCACTGGTTCTTCCACGCTGAAATCTAGGCTGGGCAAACGATGTTTCAATGTATATCACTGGCAAGCCAGCATTCGACAAATGCAGTGTGTGCAACCATGGTTCAGTTGTTGTGGCATCAAGTCAAATTATTTGAGTCTTTCTGACCTCGTGTATGACTGTATAATATCGGCACACAAACTGTAAACGAAAATACCAGCCTCTTTGTATCCATTGTAAAGATTTCTTTATTAAGATACATTATTATATTCTTTGCTGGGGGCTAAAAACATTCCCAGATGGCAGGATGTCTACTCAGGTAGGGAGTCAAGAACTTTGAACTAACATCACGTGGGCGGTTTCGGCTTCAATGCGAGGACTACTAAATATTCCCGATGAATCACTCAATCCCTGTTCGTCATAAGCAAAATAGCCTGAGTCCATTCACGAAATGTCATGCGACACTGATTACGTTTCAGGAGACTAGTACAGAAACAGGCTTATGGGCAGAAAATATTGCTTACCCGTTATCTCAACGAATCTCTTCAGGCATTATTAGGCGTGTTGTAAAAGTTGGTAAATAAAAAGCGATCAGCAAACTAGGAGATCGTTTGATCCACCAGTGCGTTTTTTGTTCAGATCGGGTAGTTTGGGGTGGAAAAACGCACAGCGACTCAGTTCCTTCGGCTTTCACAGCTTGTAAAACAGGAACTACATTTCAGTATGTCTGGTGGTTAAACTACCACGTTGAAAAGCCACTGAGTGCTAGCAATAGGGAAGAATCTTCCGACCTAAGTGTCGGCTACTTGAAACGTCAACGAAGGCCTGGTCGGCGGGAATTCCCCTCAACAGCCGGCGTTATGCGGGGGCTGTAGTAAAAATGCGCGCTACGCAACGACAGGGCCATAACGGGGCGGAGGACGGAAAAACAACCAATCAAGTTTGTGATTTGCTAATGGCTCACAAACAAGGACTGTTGAGGAGTGTGTGCCAACAACCAACACTCGCCCGCCGTTACCGCTCTAAGGTCGAAGAGCGGATGGAATGGGTTTCTTTCTAGGCGATATTTTGTGATCGGAGGAGAAAAACTGACGTAACCTACCACCCAGGGCGGATGTGCCATTGTAGCCACCGGCAACGTTCGGTCGACGCATTGAGGCCGCGGCTGCAGAGCCCAACAGGGGCCTATTGGGTCGCTTGCCCGTACCCGTGGTGCTTCCGTTACCGCTGCGGGAGGCTAGATTGGTTTGACTGGCAGTGCGGCTGCTGGCTGCACTGATGTCACTGGAGGCGTCAGCTGAGAGGGTTTTCTCGATCATCTTGCGTTGTGCCGGTTCTAGATTCTGCAGCAGGGCCCGCGACTCATCTGGAAACTTCATGGCGAAAGACTGAAAGGCCCTGTGAATCAGAGAAGCGAAAAAGGGGATGAGATATCGCGGAAAAAGTACTTATTTTGAGTAGATAACAATAAAGCCAGCAGCTCAGGCGTTTGTAATAAAAATGAAATGATCGCAAAGGATGGTAATTTGGAAACCGCGGACTCAGTCAGGAGTCACAACCTAGTGGCTGATATGGAGGAATTTGCTGTAAAACCTACGCCCAGGCAGACACTGTCCACAAGGTTTTAGTGATGGCTTTGAGCTATAGAAAACGACGACTTCAGTTCAGTTCAGTTTATGAGGGAAAGTTAGTTGTCCACCAATGAACTCCTTAGTTGTTACACACAACGGAAGTATTTCAAAAAAATTGGAAAAGAAAAAATCAAAAAAGGAACAAATGAACTATTTCGTGCGTGAACGGCAGTTGATGTATGTTTACGCACGCAGGAACGCGCGTAATGCAGTAGTTACTTTAAGCATCCGTAAGGAAAGTATGATCTCTGTTCTAAGGTACGTAATGGTTTATTATACTCTACAGCACATATACTAGCCAATTGGCTTTAACTAGTACCTGTGCTATAAAGTATTGTAAGGAATTAAGTAGTTTATACTATTGAATGCCAGTTGGCAGCTTGTGAATATTTTAAAACGGTTATTTCGCAGGGATTTCGGTTAAAATATTCATAAGAAATTTTTAATCGAGTCTGTAAAGGCTTGTTCCGAAAGATTTACTTCAAGTTCGGGCGCAAATTTTCTCAGAAATTATACAGGGTAGGATCTATGATCTCCAAGCGTCAAGATGAATGTTAATAGAGATGTGTGCCGTGGTTGAGATATGAATAAATTCTCAACATGTTGCTTTGCCGCGGCTTTGGCCGTGTGGCGTTGCGTGATCGTTACGGTGAGGGTGGCATTGTGCAGGCGGTGGTGATCAAGTCGTAAAGGGTGGGGGGAAAGTCAACAGGTGATCTTCCTTTATTAACTGCCTGCATGAAATCAACTTTGCCTCAAGTGCGGTAACACAAACTACCTGTCAACTCACGGATCGTGGGGGCAACACCAGGTCACCGTAAGGTACGTGCGCGAAAACGCAACGGGCTCAAGGTACACAATTGGGCACACGTAAGCAAGCGCCGCAGGTACGGGCGCACCGAATATGCCCAGCAAACACATACCTGCACGCAAAGCAACTGACAATCAACAAGCCTGCAGGCAAGCGAGATTTATAGAGGCGGGTTTGTCGTGTCCTAGGGTTGACAGGGGCCGGGGATTTGCGTTTTGTCATCGCGTACGTGAACTACGTTGAACTTGCAGAGCTGGTCGGTAAGTTCAATACTGGCCGCAAAGACGATGAGAAAACTGAAACATAAGTACCCGATCCCCCCCACCCCTCCTTAATATCCATGCTTACATGGTCATCAGTTAATTTCACTTGATGCACTTCAACATTTGGTTATTGACTTTAGAAATGATACTTTCGGTGGTATCTTCAACATGTTCGTTCCCTTGGAATTCAGTGATTACGCTAAAGTTTGTTTATCTACCCTGAGAATGATACATTTGAAAGCATGGTCATTTTACGTATTTGTTTGGTGGTGCTATAAAGCCACCAAAAAAAGAAACCATGATAACTTTATGCGGCAACATAATGTGTATCTATTTCTAGCTATATAGCATAAAATTTAATTATCATTATGTGCGCTTATGTGAGTAAGGGTCAACGCTTGAGCGATTGGGGGTTTGGTATGAAACATGGTTTGGACATGTTTAAGTCAGTATAGGATGACCTTATTGGAAGCTGTTTCTGCTGGTGATGCTCTCAGTAGCTATAAGCATCATTAAACAATGACTTTGGAGTGTTGGTGGAGATACAATGCGGTCTGAGCGTTGGTTCCAGGGAGGAATTGAATTCAGTGGGAGGTGGTGATATCCTAGTCTAACCAAGATCACCAATCGAAAGTCAATTTACAGCAGTGTATCTGTGATCTTAAAATGACGTGTCAAGCTTATAATGACTGCAATTCGCGTTCAGTTTTAGCAAGACGAGGGGAAAGCAGTCAGTGTTTTACAAGTTTCCGCACACCGTTCACCCACATTTACCTTACAAGCCGTTAGCAGTCTGACACAGGCTAATTAACTCCTGCTTTTGCAGTCAGTCACACAGGTGTAGTCTGGGCAAACTTACGGTAAGTATTAAATGAGGCCACAATCACAATCGGTGAATTGACACCTCCGTGGGGGTGGGGCTGGAAACGGAGCCACGAAATAAGGTTCTCCGGCTTCATACCGGCTATAAATCTCCATATTTACATCACCGTTTTGGAGATCAATAATATATAAAAATCTTTTTATGGTTGTTCACACCTGATGTTTTAACCATCCTAATAATAAGGATTAAGCTGTGCGAAGGCTTGAAACTACACATGGCTATGCGATGAGGACTCAATCACCTCAAATCCTGCCGTTCCACCTCAAGACGGCTCAAGTCTTCGGTGCACGGGAGGAAAGACAGTTGTGCAGATAGCGAGCAAACCCAGCGGAGAGGCAATATCGATTGACTGCTAAAATCAGAGCTTCACTTTTCTGGCTCATATGAATCTGTCTTGCAAGGTCTTACAGAAATTTGCTCTGATTCTAAGCGGGCAACGTTGACCTAAGCTGGGTGAGAAATCTTGCCTCGTGACGCTTCCTGAAAAATTCATAAATAGCGCTGCCTCTACTTTCGACTGCTTAGAGCAGTTTGGAAGGCAATTTTTGAGCTCTGTTGTTCTCACGACACGATCATGATCTTACGTGATCGACTTTTGCCTACTCAGCCTTAAGCTTCTAAGGGGTCGAAGGTAACTCTTCCACAAACTAGGTTTGTGTGATGGCCTCGTAGTAAAAGGACATTGCCAGGCAAAATGTCTCGTCCGTTAGACGTTTTATTTTTCTTCAGCCCATTCTCTTCTCTTAGTCTCCTGTCTATAGCTGCAAAAATCAAAAGCATCTCATTAGTCAACGAACCTCCACATTGCCCCATGCTGAAAACGCAGCCTAACTGGGTCGGAATTTAATCTCTACTAACAGTGAATCAAGATGGCTTTTAAATCACTATTCACCCTTACCAAATGTTATGCAGTCTGTTTCAGTGTCTGTACCCGATAAAGTCCTCGAAAGGTCCCTGATTCAAAAGCAAATGAGCCGGACGATGTTCGACCACATCTCTTTGTGTCCTGAATTCTCACCGAGAACCTGTTTTGTTTTATTAACCTGTCATTCAAGGTACCGGAGTATGCTGATGCTTCACAATCAGCCAGGACCACTACAGTACTGAAAGTTTTAGTCCTAAATTCTTCGGTCCAGTTGATTTTTCCGCCACATTTCTGGAGCTCATGCAATGAGCTTTCCTGGATAGCGATGAACGTGCTATATTTTGAAAATTTCTTGGCAAAAGTTTCGGCAAAGACCTTCGCAATTCATTGTTGCCATAGTACAAATTAACAGATTATACTATTTCCCTCTACCCTACAATTTGAAGCATAAAGCAAGGCGCAGTGCGCTAGATGCTTTGGTAGTCCACTAGACCCTTAAAGGTGAAGATATGTTCTGTCGGGCGTACGCCTACGAATTATTGATGACTACTCAGGCTTCAATACTGTGCCAATGAAATAAGAAACGTGCCAATGCGGCCCATCTTGCGGAACTCGCTTGGTTTATAATTTTTTTCCTTGGGAACTTGTTTGGCTTGGCCTGGAAACCGTAACATTATTCTTAATGAACACTGTAAAGAACATAAATGTTGGATCTTCGCCTCTCCCCCCCACCCCGGCTTTACGATTCTAGTTGATTACCCGAGGTCGCCCAACGGCTGCTTATGTGGTAGGTAGGTTGACGATATTGTCACTGGTCAACCAATGAAAAATGCGGCTCATCTTCAAGTCCTTACAGAAAGCTCCGATCTTGTCTGAGCATGGGCGTTAGAAAAGTTTCCTACTTAACGGCCAGTATTTTTCGACAACGTCTACACCCGTTTTCGGGATGTTTGAAAATTCCTCCCAGAAGAATCCCTCTTCTCCCAGCCTTCAAAGTTGTTGTGGATTCTTCAGGTTAAATCTTTTCTTTACGTGGTGTATTACGTTCCTATCACGCCGCCCCACCCTCTGACCTGAATCTCGTGGTTTAATTGTGCCTCCGACCTGGGTCTCACTTTTACTGCTTGCCTTTAGCTGTTCTGCTCTATGAAATGACATTCTCATTATATGACGCACTTCACATACGCTTTTCTAGAGTTAGTGTTACGGCTTTTTTGCTAGCCGATGTCATTTACTAACGGTCTTGCGAATCGCTAATTAAATTCGTGAGGAAATAGTCCACTTCCGTCATTCCGTCCAACCCAGCTTGGTTTCTGTCATAGCTCCCGTCGTATGCGCACATATCGTCCACCACTTGGCATGATTCCTGACATGGAAGCTGAGAGTGAACTTGTTACCACTGCAATAACATGCTTTATTATGCTTCTCTTACTTCGGGAGTTAGCGACTTGTGTTATTTGCGCTGGCAGAATGATTTTTCGCCGAAGGTTCAGGAAAATTTCTCTTTCTCTCTCGCTCTCTCTCTCTCTCACACTAGAAAAGTGAACCCACAAATCGACCACTTACCGGCATACGCAAACAACTGATGGGCGGCAATGCGTAGTGTCATTTTCCGGCTATCCCTCCTTTAGGAGTCGGACAGCTGGAAAACGTAAAAGCGCGGGTCCTGTACCAAACTAGTCACTTAAAGCCGGGATGCTGGCAGCCTGTTTACGGAAGAAATAACAACCAGTGTGAAACAAAACACTGTCCTGTGTACCTAAACCGATTTTTGTGGGTGAAAAGGGTCCAAGAGACAACTTTCGTCACAGTTTTCTGACCCCCTCTAGAGGAAAAGTGCCCACCCACAAGAAGTAAGACGCAGAAAGGGCGGTGTGCCGGAGCAAGAAACTCCCGCAGTAGACATCCAGCACACATGCACAAACAGTTTCTTAGCTGTATGACTAACCGCCCTTGAAGAGACGCGCAAGGACAAAAGACGGTAGGCATGAGACATGCGTGCTGGGTCGTATCAGACTTGATCTGAGTAACGCTCTGTGTGAGAGTGTGTCTATGCATAGGCGAAAGGAGTGTGAGTGCTACTAGAATTGGAAGGCATTTTAGTTGCACGCGTATCCGGGCGTGCTTAGCGTTACGGTGACCTCAGAAGACGAAGAAAATTGCACATCGAGAACACCTAACGAGATAAAACTGCAAAGATGTGGTTTGCTATGAACCTAGGACTATTTGGGAGGACTTGACCGTTCTGAAGCGCAGCACACCTTGGAAAAGGCAAATTCACATCTATCGTAAGAAAACATTTTAAGTATACTTCGTGCAGCTGAAATAAAAGAGAACCAATGAACGCGGGTGTTCTTATGGCGAATATACTTGGTTTAACCATACTTTTTTGTTATAAAATGCAACAAATAACAGCTGCCTTCGTGAACACGCGTTCGTCTATTTAAAAACGAAATATCACTGACATTAACAAAACGGCAGCATAACTTTGCTGACAATGGCAAGGGTGACTGGAATGGCCATTTGTGGCTTATTATCCGTCATCGGCCAGCCATAACCAGCCCCAGGTGTTGCAATACCTGGGGATCGAACCCACGGCCTGTTGACTAGAAGTGCAACGCTCTAACCATTGAACCACGTGCTTGTTTTCCTGTCCTGTTAATAGCAAAATGCTTGGCAAAGCCTTTTATCGTGTAATAGTTTACGGTAGGACGGAGTACTGAACATTAAAGGTGGGACGCGGAAATATGGACAATTCGTTGCCATGTTGGAAGCTCATTTTGATGCCAAATTGCCAGTTCTGTTCAGTAAAACCGAAGGTCATGCAGCCACAACAACAGTGAGAAGCAAGCCCGACGCGGTCGAAACGGTGATTAGTTGATAAGCCATCTAATCCTGTTCATTCATTTCATTTATGGGCAGCAGCAATAGCGCTTTTCTTCTACGTGTAGGAGTGACTAGGTTCCCTTATCGCGCAGTGCAGCGATTGATGCTAACGCGTGGAGAGAGGAACGACAGGGATGTCATTAGAGTTTTTAGTGGAAGCTCCGAGAATACGGTGGCCGCAGAAAGGTATACGAAGGGGGGGGCGGGGTTATAGGTTATTAAAGAGGATGGGAGGTGAGCTCATCCGCCCTAAACTGCACCTGGGTTTTTATGCAAACAGCAAACATCCACGTCGCACTGGCGGAAATTTTACAGTACTTGATTTTTAGTAATAAGGGTCAAGGAAACATCGCGCATGATAGCACTCTGTTCTATGAGTCCGTTCCCAGTTGCGTAGTCAAACGTGCGGCTCAGGGTTGTGGGACATATCGGTTCCTGTGGATGCCGAAGCACGGATAACACTAATTAAATCAGTCATTTAGTGTTATTGGGAAATTTAAGCACAAGCGAGTCCCTCAATAGCCGCTCGGTTTGATTAGCAGAAGTGGCCTCCTCTAATACTTTTGGCCCAAAAGGGTAGCCCCAAGGTAGACGTGCCAAGCAACCCTACCATAGATTTAAGGTCGCCAAGTTACAATGCCGCCATCGGAATTTGCGCTATTTCACAAAGCTGTCGGAGTGCCACACCTCAGTCCTCTGTCGCTGTTGATCTGCAGCTGCCTGTTTGTACAACCCAATAACCGGCCGTACCCGTGAACGTAAGCAGTGGCTGAGTTGGGCTCCGCTCAAAACACCTCATTTTATGTTTCATGAAGAAAGCACTCTGATCTAAAGGTTCGAGTGAAGGTCAGAAAAGCCAACCTTAAGTAGCAACGATGGGTGGACTACTGGAGTTGCAAAAGGCACAAGATTTAGTGGATGCACTTTAAGGCTTTACAAGTTGAGGCGACGAAGACGGCCACAGTTCAATTACCAAGCTCAGGTACATCAACTATCATAGTTTGAGCGACCCTTCTGCCAGGCAGATTTCTCATGTTGGGAAATCTACAGTTGTGTGCACCATGCTTCAAGTACTTGGTGCGCACCCCGTAAAAATTCAAACATTTGTTAAGGGATCTCTCCAATCGATCATAGGCACTTCGACAAATCGAAGTTAATCAGTTACTCACTGCCTGGCAGATCACGTAAATAATCATCAAGAAATAGGCGCATCTCAGTGGGTATGTAAGGAAAACGACATCGTTTGAAAACGATAGAAACAACTGTTTGCAATGATTAATTGCGCTTATAATACACACATTGCCGACCCTGCTGGAATCAAACAACTCGAGCAATTGTCTTATTACCGTTCTTTACTTATGTAAGGTTTGGTGTTTGTCAACAAGAACTGCTAATTTGAAGGTACGGTAGTCATTTACTTGACACCTGCGAGTGATTTCTCTCGAGTTCAGTCAAAAGAGTCTGGATTCGAACCTCGGGCCTGCTCGGTTTTGGGATGGACACGGCCGACGACAACAGGATACAGCTCAGCAGTTGCCATTCTGATGTTGTTTATCGTTGGTTATTAGTGCCTTTCTGTAGGTTGCTTTAAAACATCTGAAACTATTGCGCGAGTTTACGAAAGAGGCTGTTCGAAAAGCAGCAAAACAACGTGCAAGCAAAACCGCATTCTCCAATAGTTTTTACGCATAAAAGCTGAACGCACGCGCCAGAACCAGTGTTGAAACGAATCACTACTGGCTGCAAACACTTAAACGCGAAAAACCTCCAAAGTATGCGGCCACTCCTAAATTTATGCGCGTGAAAAAAAAAACTTTCGCGATAGAAGCATGCGGAGGTTCGACCCTATGCAAGGTTTCTATGACCCCCACAAAGCCTACAATGTGACTTTAATGACGCTGGGACCATGGTAATCAGTAGCAACGTAGTAGTTTTCTGTATAGTTTTTGGTGACTGCAGGTGGAATGTCTGTTGTGAGCGAAAGGATGGCGATAAAATGCAGTAAGAAATTTTAATAACAGCCCTTATCGGTAATTGTAGTCACAGTAGACGAACAGACAAAACTTACCTTCGTGAAGCAGATCTTGCATCTTGATCGGCGTCAGATATACCCTTTCTCAGAGATTCCTGGAAGAGACCCATGTATTTGTCGATCACGTTGACGGGCCAGTACTGGCAGATTGGGTCGAGAAATTCACACACGTACCTGTGAAGAGAAAACCAAATACAGCGGAGTGAAGAAATAGGTTAATGAGAGAGAGAGAGAGATCTGCCAAGAATGTTTGTGGCACATGGGTGTCGCAGTCTCAATGCCCGTGTCAAGGGCAGCTAAACAGCTGCATATATGGCGAGACAAGACTAGCCTAGCATCACTTATGGGGGCGAATGGTTCCGTCCAATTTGAAGTAACCTGGTGACTAGGAGGAGAGGGAGGATGTGTCTGAGGAAAACTTGGCTAATAGAGTTCCTTTAGCCAACAGCGTTAGGCTACTAAAGCAAACACTGACGTAAGCGAAACCCTGAATTTTAGTCTCCTAGCTGAGGTGTTTGAAGGGTCAACCGCAAGCTGATGCAGTTGGATGGAATACAACAGACATGACGGTTGGTGAGATAGCGGCACAGAACCGAACCCCTATAAAGATTGACTGAGTCTGACTCTTGGCTCAAACAGCAAAAGACCCAGCAGAACAACGTCGACTGAAGAATAAAAACATTCCTAGGATTAAAACCGAGGAATACCTACAAGTCCTGTATTCATAAAACTATTCGGTTATTGGGACGAATCAAGGGGGTCCTGACAGCTAGTACATGTTAATGTCGAATAGAATTGCATTTCAATGTGTTGGAAGGCCTCTAATGGCCTGACCAGACACACGTCTATGCCCTCCTCTGCCTAACAGCTGACGCGGTCACGCGGATTAGGACGGTGTCTCTGACGTAGCAGCAGCAGACCCTGTTGTCTGTGTTCTTGGCTGAAAGGAAGTGAAACGGTATCACTCCGAATCAGTAAGTCTTTCAACCTCGCTGGCTTATCTCCTCCTCCGATTGCCCCAAAATAATAACAGGAAGGATTCTGAGCACTTAGCCGGCAGTAAGTCCTTACTCGGCGTTTGCTTTTTTCGACGGAGCACAGGTACGGCTGCGATTGCGACAGCAAGGGTTGCGATGCACAGTGGCGTGAGGCGTTTTCCAGGGACAGACTCTGTTGAGGTCACCTCATAGAGGACTTGCTTGAGACAGAAAACACTTTGACCCGCAGGACAGTGTGAAGAGTTAGGCGCGGGCGGTGATTATATGTTTGTGGTTGTGCGGTAAACGTTTGGCCATGCCTACTACACAAATAACAATTAAAAGGCCAAGGTTGTTTCGGGTTCCAATGAGGTACGAGGATTTAAGTGACTGAATAATAGATAGTGTGTCCAGCAGATGCACAAAATGTTTTTAAAGCCTGCGAAGGGGCACTCGGATTCCTTTAAATGATTCCTCAATATAGTACATTTAAGGAGGGGGGGGGGGGAGGATATAGTAATCCAATGTCTTTACCTTCTCACAACGTTGGATTTGGAGGACAGTCCGCCGACGATTATGGGAAGCAGACGAGCGGCGTGGGTGTTCTAGACGAATAATTGGGAAAGATAGAAGAAAGTGTTCACAGAAAGGTTATTCATTTGTTCCCATGGCTAAGTATAAAAACGCCACGGCATCGTGAACTACTGAAGCACGCACATGGCAGCAAAAGGAAATTGCATACGCCAAAAATGTTTGTGAGTATTTTGTTTGGAGGAAAACTATACACGTACTAAAAATGTGAATAGAGGCAACCTCGGAAAATCAGAGTGCTGGCATCTTCACAACGTCTGCCAAGACGAAGGCATGGTCTTAAATTGGTAGGTCGAGTGTTAATCATGTTCACGCCTAGGTACCTATGGTGGTGGTGGTGGTGGTGGTGGTGGCGGCGGTGGTGTAGGTGGTTGTGGTGGTGGACGCAATACCACCAGAACGGCGAACTGCAGGAAATGAACACAGAACGCTAGGCTCCCAAGAAATGTAGTGCAACCTAGTGAGACATAGTCAGAAAACAAACAACTTTTTATCTGAATTCAACCACAAAGGAACTACCACCGCTTTCCTAACACAGACATCCACATGCACGCAGGGACGCTCTGCTTTTTGCAGTTAGAGTAGGAAAGGTGCGTAAATAAGCCGCATGTTTGTCCCTAAACGGGCCACGTGGTAGAAGCGTTGGACCAACACGGGGGCTACATCAGGGCACGGCAGGCGTTATTAGGTTTGCACTCCCATAACAAATGCCGAACATAGAGGGAGTGTGGTGGCACGCCTAGGGGCGGCTGGGACATAGGGGCCCCGGCTGCACCAGCTACCTGCGCCCTCTCCCATCTCCGGTCTTCTTGACTCTGTCTTGACACAGGCTCAGGTGCGGGAGGAAGAGAGAGTGTGGTAGCTGCAGCGCAAGGCTACTATCACTTAAAACTTATTCACGCGCAAGTCACCGTCCCTGCACCACCCTTCTGTGGAGCATACTGTGGACATCGTCGAATTACAACGGTCGAAATTTTATGTGGCCCCCTAAGCAGGCCACGTGGTAGATGCTTTGCACCAATACGGGGGCCACATCAGGACACGGCAGGCGTTTTTCGGGTTGCGTTCCCATAACAAATGCCGAGCATGGGGGAGATGGTGGCACGCCTAGGGGCGGCTAGGGCCTAGGGGCCCCGGCCGAGCCAGTCACATGCGCTCTCTCCCATCTCCGGTCTTCTTGACTCTGTCTTGACACCGGGTATAGGTGGGGACGAGGAGAGAGTGCGGTAGCTGCAGCGCAAGTCTACTATCAGTTTAAGCTAAAGCACGCACATATCACCGTACCTGCACCACCCTCTGTGGAGCATACGGTGTACATCGTCGGACCACGACGGTCGAACTGTCATGTGTGTGCCATTTGGTTAAAGTTAAGCTCCAAAAAATAAAGGCTCTTGATTTATCCAGAACTGCCGACTTGTGAGGGCGGTGAAAGATGCGGTAGGTATCAATAGCGGGTACTACTGTTGCTCAGCCATGTTAACTCAGCGCGGCCCCATAATTACGTGACTCTGGCCATCGCAGCACGCGATCGAAACACTAGCCTAAGCAGTTTGACTTCAAATACAGCCCAACGGTGTGTGAGTAGTATCATCATGCCATATGAGGGTTTCAAGCCGAAGAAACAAGCATGTGGGCTCTAGCGCATACCAGAAGCAGAGTCCCTAATGTTCTTTAAGCCGCACTGACACTAAACGACCGGCACGTTTGCCGGGACTTAATAACGGCTGGATTAGGCACGTTGGGGGAAATAAGATAGATCCCCCGGGTGAATTACACATGTCCAAGATGTTTTAGAGTTGCGAAAATTCCCACTGCAAAATTCAAAAGACAATTTGGCCAGCATACATTTGCTTTCGATAGTCTCCTCAGGCTCTAAGTCAAATATGTTGGTAAGTAGAACAAATTGTATGGTTGTCAGGGTGAGATAAAGGGTGGAAGAAACAAACTTGCTGCCCGTATTCTGATAATCGTCATATGCCGCCTGAACAAGTAATTAACTGCGGGCGGCTTAATTGGGTGCCTTTGGGGCATGATAATTTCGGCACCTGGGCGCAAAGAACCGGCTTGCGTAACCTGATTCCAAACTCTTCCGTCGTAGCCCCAACAGACGCTGTCCCAGGAATGTTGAATAGCTCTTAAATTACCCGAAATGCATCTCTGTCATCTACGCGATGACCTGTGTGAGAGTGAAGTTGTTTATGTTCTTTATTTGGCCCCTTCTTAACCACGCTGGAAGGCGTTCTCTTACCCTTTTAGACAAATGCCTGTTCGTGCGATCAATATATTCTGCCCCACGGGAGCAGGTAAAGGAATAGATGCACACACAGGTGGTCTGGACTGCGTCTGTCTGTATAGGATGATAGTAGTTGAGGGCAGTATACCCATTTACTGCTTATATACTACATCAGCTACTGGAAGGCTGTTTGATAAATCCCGCATATCTGGCTTAGTTACACAGCCATATAAATTCAAAGACCTGAGGATAATTTATCGAAAGCAAACCTATGCTCGCCAAATCATCTTCAGTGAAGTTTGTTTACACTTTGACTTTGTGCCCAGACCTCTCACAGACCGTGGCCGCGCAATTCGGCTCTCAAAGCCGCCCTAATTAGAAACTGCCCGAGTCAGGGCTTTATGGAAAGAGGGAAAACATTTTCTACAAAAACTACCAGGAAACGAACGCCGCTAGCGGCGCAGGACGAAAACAGCAGATAGACAGCCATGTTTCAGGTACCAAAAAAAATTCACTGAGAAGTAATGCCTACCTTGATTATGAACATTACGGCCTGAATGCCGCTGGTAGACATAATTTTAGCGCTGTTCGGAATCAAATTTAGGAGAGTTGGCATGATGACTTCGGCGAAGTGGTCAAAGCGGATGCCCAGTTCCTGGGAGAGATACCTGCAGGCAAAGTGAGGGGACGTAGAAGTTAGCGGTTGCCGCACAAACATTTTGCAGAAATTGGTACTTATTTTAAGATAAAACCTACACGAGATGACGATGCAAAATTGCTTCAAAGTCTAGGGGATCTAACTGCAGAAGCACATAATCAAAGGTAAATGGAATGGGACCGTCTTGAAAGGATAGGGTTGGGATTAAACAATGCGATTTCGGCGATTAACTTAGGCCGGACCGGGGGATAACTCGGTACGCAGTTATGCTAGCACACTCAGTACCAGGGTCTTCCATCGCAAATAAGTAGGTCTGACATAAGGGCTGCATAACGAAGGAGTCACTTAAGCCTGGTCCTCAATCCTGACTTACAAACCTTCGAGCCGCGATTTTTGGCACCTCAGATTAAGCGACGAGTGAACTGCGCGATTACTTTACAAAACTGACTTCACTCTCAATTCCCTCCTTTACACTGCCTATGACATGACAGCACGTGTCAGCCCAAAGAAGACGAGATACAAAAATGGGAATAGAAACTCCACCTCTTCTTCCTCCCTCAGTAATGCAGGTGGGTTTGCGTTAAATTACAGGAAAGGTGCATATTCTCTAATGGTAGCCCCAACCCCAAACTCCATCTTAACCCCAATCACCCTGGAATTTAGTGCAAAGTCACCTGTGTTCTCCGGGTTTACCACAAGCCCGCTCGGAGTGGGGCGACGGCGAATGACTCGAAGGCAGAAAAGCCTTGCTGCACTTCAAGAGCGCAATTACATGTCTCATATCGTCTCAAATTTTGGAGCAGACCACTTCCGTCTTGATACAGGCAGATCTGGCCATCTCTGCGAGCTAAGAATGGCTCGTACGATTGTAAGAGGAACGAAACGTCCGGCAGACCTGGGTGAATTCTGAATGTGTCGCGGACAAGAAAGGAAGGCGTTTTTAGTCAATGGCAACAGGAAATCGTGCTTACCGCGCGTGGTAAGTGGAACATACGATTCTTCGTCTGAAACAACAACGTCAACGGAAGTAAAAATAAAGACTTGACTGGCACTTTTCCCGTCCCCGACACGTTCAATATCTGCGCAGTCAGTCCATTCCTTGAATATGTAAGTGTTAAAGGTTCCCATAACGAATGTAAATCACAGACGGTTAAAGAGGGTCAACACACCGAGGACCTCAAGAATAACCGAGTTCGCAATTTCCGCGTCGATTTTGTTGAAAAAAATCACGACGTGTGGACGGTATGTGCAAAGACCAAGGACAAATGAAACTCACGCGACAGTTACGCAAGACTCTCGGACGACTTGCGAACGGAGATCCCGAAGGCAGGCTTCTACTGGCTGTTCGAGGGTGCGCAGTTGTGGATAAAAATCCTCCATCTGATAGCTACCGCCAGCAACAACACTGCGAAGGGTTTGCAACTGAAACAGGGATAATATGCAAGTTTACCAGCTAACAATACAAGCAGGGGGGGTTGAGATGAATCGGAGTCCGTGGCAGCAGGGGGAGTGGTTGCATAGTACGGCGGAAAATTTGGTGAGTTACTTTAGAAGGTTGAGACTTAGTGGATCAGGATAAACAGTAAGAGGTGGATTAATCAGCACACCAGTGATGAGAGGTCTCCAAAAATAGAGACCTAGCATTAGGGTCAGTTTATGGTCACATAGTGAAGGAAGCGCTAGACAGGGGAAAAACAAAGGTTACTCCAAAGTTGAAATAGATGCGAAGCCCCTGTTAAAAAGGAGAAGCTTGTCCCGGCACCAAGAACGCAGGATCGCGAAGACGAAGGTGCAATTGTCAATAAATTATGAACCAAAAAGCGTGACAAATTTAGTTGAAAGAAGCTTCTGACACTCGATAACATAAACCGCGTACATAGGATCCAGAAGTGAAGCTAGGTGCTAGACTATATTTCAAGGTACATGTCCTCCTGCTCCTGTTCACGTCGGAGTTGGCGGTGTGAGCGCTTGACAAACTTTAGTTAAATATTCGGCCTGTGACCTTCAAAATTGTGACTGCTCATCGAAACATCCATCGCCATTTCGGCAACGCTGTCATTCTGGAAATTGTGTCCAATCCCTGTTAGGGATGGTGGCTTCTCGATATCTTAAAGAAGTTGATTATATCCCAAATATTTTCATTTTGGGATCAGCGTTTAGTTCCTCACTATAAATTACCGCATGAGCTTTGAAAGGCACGTGTGGCTTGAAAATTTTCTGACTGGCGAAATAAGTCCGCTTATTCACAACTGACAGACAGGCTGAGATGCTAGTTGGCCCTCATGGTACTCTCACTTCTGAGATCCGACACCCTATCATTGAAAACTGGTTCCCGCGCAATTAGGGATCAAACGACGCGAATGCGCGTGGACGTAGCCTAATCAACTACGGCACCGCGCACATCACCAATCACCTTTGCGATGAATGGTCATTTCTGTCTGTCCGCCAGGCTGCCGTTTCCTAATCCATTCGCCCACAGTGAGACGCCTACTCCCTTTATTCCTGCAATCCCTAAACTGTGTTCTGATGAAAAGAATATGCCTACGGATAAGAGCTGAAAATAATTCCCTGGTCGAGAGGCAGGAGACGGGGTTTTTACCGACTCACACAAGCAAAGTGTCTTGACAGTCTCAAAGCAGCGGGGAAACTTAAAGCCGGTTAAGTTCCTCGGATAGCTTCAGTTGAATGTTGATCGTGTTAGCAGGTGTTTAGTTCTGAATGACCTGCATAATTTCAGTGAACAGTCGTAGGCGTTGTAACAAAATCTTACATTCAACGTCTGATAGACACTTTGTAAGTCTGACTAGACTAGCTTTCTGCGAAAAGGTCGTTGTGTGAGGCGCCCAGTCGAGCATGACAAGCCAGCAAACATTCACCATGTGCGTTCAGTGTCCCCCTACCCATGCAACCGCTTGTAATGGCTCCATGCCCGGGACAACAAGGAATATCCATAATCCATTTTGCAACTAAGTCAGATAGTTCAGACCAATATTTACCACTGGGTATGACTCGATAGCAATCAAAAGAGTGTGAGTCATTAATGTTTAAAAGCATTTGGATCTGGATTCAACCATGTGTTATGCCTACTTGTGGTTGCCAAATTGTTAATTATTGACGGGAAAATAGGCAACTCCCGTCTTAAAAAGGGCTAAGTAATTGATTTCTTTATGGTATGCAATCACTTAATAGCTAACATCTTCCAAAGTTTATCTATTTTAACTGGGGCTTGAGTATATGGTAGAATTTAATCACAAATTACATACCAGCACTTCTTTCCCCGTAATTCTCATGTTTTTGTTATGGCGCTTGCTTTTGGTGGGTCGATTTCACGCTTAAGAGTATAAGTTCAACAAGGAAAATGAAGCATTAGACTAGGGTTATCAGAATCACTCACAGTTTACAACCCGGCAACAAACGTTTTCTGGGGTCCTATTCAAACAGTCTAGAGCCATCGATGGCTTTCTAGAACAATGGGAAGTCAATTCGTAGAGAACGAAGTGTTTAATCGACGCAGGAGGGATGATATCCTAGGAGTCTGTTAGACTTCGATATAGAGGGGCTACAGCAGCTTATCCAATAAAATCCCCGAGTTCTTTCCACCCCCGCAAACAACACTGTGCAAGCCAGTTTGTTGCTGCTGGATTGCTTCAACTAACACCGATTTGGTCATCAATCAGTTATAGTAGGAGTTTTTTAAAGGCAAAAAGAATATATAAGAATTCAAGTTTGATGAGCGTACGCTTTTGATTATTCATTATCAGGCCTTTAGAGTAATATAAGGGAGAGAAGAGTAACAAAAGTTTACATACCCAATAAACAGTAAGTAGAGGGTTCAGGGTATTTGGTGGATGTTTAAACTGTTGTTACTCTACCCTCCCTTGGCATCACAAGTGCTTATACGGGTATCATCGCTGATCGCAAAAAAAGAATACTTGTGATTTGATGAAAAGGAAATAAACAGGACTGGCTGGCAAATGGAGTGATTGCTGCTATGAGCATTTATCCTTGAGTGTTACTTTCGACTAATTGCTAGAACTCTGATAACAAAACGATATGGCGTTCCTGGATGTCCTGCCATGTTTAGCCCCATCAATCGATAGAAAAAGAGAACGGAATAAAAAAGTGGTCCGTAGGAGTCAAGTTCCGAGAAATCATGGACGCGAGGGCGCAATTCAACTGAGCCCTACTGACTTTTCAGGAACCGAAGTCGGGATGGTTTAGACGCAACTTGACTTAAGGATAGTGCAGCCCTTCAAGCGAATGTCTTGGCAAACATCCCCTTGTACGTACTTCTTTAATTGAAGGTAGGAGTAAGGCTCAAATAACCCCACCTCCTTCTTCAGCCTAAAATCAACCCCCCGAGACCACACTGTGTATCCCGTGAACGCGACAACCCCCTTCACCCAGCGTCACTCCAGTTTCGTTGTTAAATGCTGTTCATACTGCCTGCAACAATGGCACCAGTAGAACCAAACCACAGAACTGTTATCCTATATTAACGCACGCATATTTAAACTGCATTTCCTACTAACACCTGACTCGTCTAAGTAGTAGATCTTGTTTGTATGACCAGACGTCCTCACAATTGGAGGTTGAATCATATCAATACAAGTAAACCCCTATTATTTTGCCGGCCATAGTTATCACGCTCCCTTGTTCTGTGGCTTTACGGCGTAAAGCGGGGTGAGCACACTATCAAACGTATCATTTTCGAGGTAACGTAGGCTCGGTGACGATCGAGTATGTTGCTCCAGCTGATCTTTAATCTACGAAATAGCTAACAATTCCCTTTGGGTGGGCTTTAGTTAACATCTTTCTCTTTCACTCACTTTCTCTAACGCCACACCATTAGGGTTAGCTTTCGGTTAGGGTTAGGGTTATGGATGTGGGTGGGGTTAAGGGTTAGAGGTTAGGGTTACAATTATACGTTCGGGTTAGAGGTAAGGTTAGGCTCAAGGGTTAAAACTAGGGTTAGGGTCGGGTTTTAGAGTTATGTGGGTTTGGGTTAAGCTAGCAATATTGAGCTTAATTATACCTTCAGGTGCGGGTATCATGAGTCGGATTTAGTGATATGTTCTTCGCATTTTCTCCTTCAGAGTGATTGGTCATCACGGACTGAGGTCAATTTTTCTGGAATATCCAACCAATGTCCTCAGTTTTGTTATTTTCCGCTCGTGCAGAGCTTTCGATTTCAGGTATGTAGAATTGCGCAATCGCATTTTACGCTCTATTTGTTTATTTATAAAGCTTATTGTTTAACTGTTACTTTTCTACACTTGCATCACGAAACAGATATCTCACAGTTCCGTTTACCCCTCCCCCCTCCTACCCTTCCCTACAATAGACTCCCGGCAGTCCTGTTTAACAGGAGTCCTTGCCTCAAATTTTCTCAGTGTCAAGCTGAAGATGCATAAAATTACCTTCCTGATAATATTTCCCTATGGTCTGCAAAATTAAACAAGGAAGCTCAAGTATTTTCGGTTTTCTCGTTGGGGCCACATACCCGATCGTCACAGTAGGCTGAAGCATTGTAGTCGAGGAAGGCGTACGTTGTCCAAATTATAATCTTCAAGTTTGGTTGCCAAATGCGGACGTCTACCCAATGAAATTTAGCAGAAACCATGTAAGTATGGATTTCAGAGGAGGGACTACTTATATTTCAATCTTGACAAGATTATTTCTGAATATTGATTGACCAGTCAGTCAGGTTTCCAAAAACAACGTTGTATAAGCCGATGATCACCATATGACAACGCCGGGAATAATAATAGTGAGGATTCGCTTTTTGCAGAGAGGACTCAGTAATCTCATAATAACCCGTGTTGGAGTGATGCTGTAGCGAAAGAGGGGGATACACAAACTCTTTTGTCTATTTCGTCATCCAGAGAACGTTCAGCTAAAATCCCTGTACTTAACCGAGAATGTTGTTCAATAAGTTCACGTTAAGCGCATTTAAAAGCTGGTGTCCTGGCGTGACTAAAATATCGGCGGATTATGTTGCAGGATAACTAATGAGCGAAAATTCCATCTAAGTAAACCCTTTTAGTCGAAAAAATATTCCAGAATTTGCGTGAACATATCATGAACTTGGTCACTGACTGCATACTCCTCTTCATGGTGCCGAATTTAAGTTGCTTTATGACATGCGGAAATCGTGAAGCAAGGATGGAAGTACTCACCGCATCTACTCGGCGCTCCCAGTCCTCTGCATTAACTGAAAGTGAATCCTTGACTTTTTTAATGTAGTCAGCCATGTCCTTGCTGGAGTATATCTGGAGGAATGCTTTCGACTAAAACAGAACACTTACTGGCAGTGAGGAGACTGATTTAAAGGCCTGTCTGAAGGTTTCCTCGTCGACCATTCCAGTAGCTATAAAAAAGTTACAAATAGCATCAGGCAATGTTGCACCCACTGATATGAATAAATGACAGTGCTATATCAAACACGACGAGCTAGACATGTGTGATGGATGGTCGTTAAGTACGCAGCTCTGCATGCATTGTAGACTCTAAAGTGCAATTTTCTGTGTAAAATTTAGGTCAACCGGTTGTAGTGACTTTATCGAAGTGCCAAGGCGCGCTATAGGCGCCTGTATGAATGTTTCCAGGAGTCGTCATTTCATTATTCTTGCCAAATACTCTATGTTGTTGGATTAATGGTACTTTCGTCTACATACATAAAAAAACTGAGATGGATAACAACCCGAACCATCACACTAGCCCCGGCCGCACTTGTAAATGAATGGTGATCATTATGGTGGTTGTCCTGAAGGTAGATGGGTGGCGGGGTGATGTCTGCGCCCTTTTAGGTGGTTGCGTCCAAGGAACTACGCATGCCTGATACACCCCTACAAGGGGCTACGCAGCATATGCGCCGGACCAACGCGTGGCCAGGTCAGGGCACGGCAGGCGCTACTGGGGATGCGCAGCCATAACAGATTCTAGACATAGGGCTGTGCAGACACACCTAGGAACAGGTTCACGCCCGCCAGTCACCTGGACCCGATCCGACCTGTAGTCTTCGTGACTGTGTCATGACATAAGGCCTAAGTGGGTGAGGGGATAGAGACTGCGGCAGAGGATGAACACGTCTATTATCACAGTAAACTAATTCGCGCGCAGGTCAACGTCCCTGCACCCACCGCACTGTGGGACATAGGATAGGCATTATTAGAAAGAACGGTCGAACTGCCACGATGGCCTGATTCGGACAGGAGCCGTGGCAACCACACAAAGTTAGGGAAAGCCTTTCAGTAACCAATAAAACCACGCACGATCATGAGCGCTAACAAGGGCATGTACTTCGTCGGCTTGCATGCTTCCTGACAGCATTCACCCGTGATTGTGCACGTTTTATGTGTGCCAGGTCATCGCCACATGCCTTGTCATCCTGGCGGGGTAGTTGCGCACTAACTTGACGGCGAAATGCATGATAGAGGAAAAGATACTACTGAGTGCCAATACTGATGTTCAAGTGTCATTTACAAAACTGTAAACATAAGTTCACTAAGCACGTATAATAATATTTTTTTAAAATGTCATTTATGGAACAAACCCGTACCGGCGGCACTGGAATGCGTCGGCTGCTTTCGCATAGAAGTGCTGGACTTGACACTTGCCATTTTTCAGCCCCACTGGAAGACAGAGAGAATGGATATGAGCAGCGTTGAGTGAAAAAAAAAACAGATGATCGGAAACCGATTAGCACGTGTAGACATAAAAGTTGTAGCACAGGCTGATTTCAGTCCCATTGAAGGCTAATTTTTCTCCCTATGGGTCGACAGCGAGCCAAGTCACTCTAAATCAATACTTCGAAAATATTTAATGCCCGGAGAGTCAGGGTGTCATGGTTCCTTTTTAATGTCACCTTAAGACACTCCCATTCAGTTAGAATCCAAGCCGCCCCTTTCTTGCTTGTGTGAAAACTTGGGCCAAGGTACGCTTACCAGGCGTGTGTGGCACGCGTAGACAGGCTATTGGGTTCCGTCAGTCACTGCGCCCAATCCCGCTACCAATCTTCCTGATTCGGTCTTAACACCGGGCTCAGGTTAGTTGGAGGGGAGAGAGTGCAGTAGATGCTTCGCGAATTTACTATCACTATAAACTAATTCACGCGCAAGTCACCGTCGCTGCACCTACCTTGCTGTGGACATATTCATTCGCGATGGTAGGACTGTCATACCACAATCCCTCCGAGTGATGTGGCACAGTCTGCCTGCTCCTCCAAACGGGTTTTGTTGTAGGTACACTGCATTCGAACAGAGACCACACTAGCACATGGCATGCATTTACCGGGCGGTGTTAAGTTTGCATGCGTCTTTCCCCATTGCCAAAATTGTTCGTGACACCACTTACACGGAGGCTTGCGCTATGCGAAACGCTGCTTTCGGTCTCTGTAGTCTTCGGACAGGACATTGGTGAATGGGAAAGGGAAAATCAAATGAGACAAGCAAGGAAATCCCTAACCCTAATAAATCTGATGTACTCGAGTCTGTCACTAAACGCCAAAAGTTGTGGCCTGAAAGGTATAACTCGTTCCTCTGTTGGAAGGAGAACCAGAATTTAATAGTCTTCATCGCACCCCTCACTTCTTTCAAATCCAGATGACAAACCGCGATTTCACGTAACGTATGCCACTACGTCCAATCTCATTCCAAGTTGGCCCAACTCAGCCATGCCACTGGTGTATGAGACAAGAAATAGACAGTAAGGTCGGTCCAGTTCGAGTCCACAACTGAAGTACTTGCTATAAAAAAAACCAATTGCACTTTGTAACTACGTGCCAACAGTGGTGGCTTACATAATCATTTTTCTGTATGGCTTGTACATAGCTGAAGCGAGTACAGATTGTCTTATGCAAGACGAGGTCAGCATCGGTAGGTGGCAGGGTAGTTCTTAGGCAATGGTGGTCAGACAGCAATTTGCGTTTGCCTACCAGGCGCATAGCCTAGAACTCAGAACTGTACAAGATTGATCGGATGGACGATCGCTACAATCGGATCTTTGTGGGCAAGAGGCCATCGCAACGGGTTAACTTACTGCTCTAGGCAATGCGACAACAATGAGCCCCGCTTATTCCAGTTATGACGTCATTTTCGTTTAGTCTTTATTTGAAGTTGCCCCCTCTTCATGCTCGTAGTCATGAATCTTCAGGGGATGCCCTCCTTGGTCAGAAAAAGAGTCTGAAAACTGTTTTTCGGTATTAATGAGTAAACAAACTGATCTAGTGACATAATTCGTCTGCGACATCAAGTTCGAAAGGCCGTTGTAGCGGCGGTTTAAATTGCTGGTCGGTAAATTCAAGTTAAGTTCAGAATCCGACTCCGGTTGATCCCGCTTTCAAGTTACATACACACACTGAACACCCCCCCCCCCCCCCACCCCCCTGAGACTGACAATGACAAAGATCTTTAAAACAATGTCTATCTAGTGATATCTCTCATAGTTCTTCTATCCTTCCTCTTCGAAACAGCAACAAGAGTAGTCGAGCACCAGTCATTAGGAACGAACCTATCCTCACATGCCAATTCAACCACCTCGTGGAGCTAGGAGCCGGTAACAACACACGACTTGCCAACTTCTACACAGATGTTATCATCTCGGGCCAATTTTCTGTTGTGCAACCACAGTATTCTGCCGATTAGATCGTTCTGGTAGTGATGGTCACAGGATGCTGTAAGCGCCTGAGGCGGGTTAAACACCTTTGCACAGTAGAAAGGAGTGGTAGGATGGTCATCGAAGTGGAGAAAGCGCCCGAAGTGCTCAAAAACCACGGAGTCTTGACACAGTAGTCAGCAAGAGATACGTCATTCATATCATCATCAGACACTCGATGCCGAAGACCTTTCAATAACTTATCTAAAATAGAGTGTTTGAACTGTCAAGTGACGCCATCGTTTAAGGTCTGCTTGGTGGAGGGCAATCATCTCTATTCGACTTAGCTGATAACTTGAGCTGATTCAGTCGGTACGGCAGCCCTGAGTTTATCCGAGAATTCCATCGATTGCCGAGATGATTGCGGACTTTGAGAGCGACGATGTTTGTGTATGCTACTTCCCCTAGGACCGAAAAGCGAAATTGTATCTCTAGTTAGTCGTTGTAATTCTGTGACACCAAGGCGTCCTTTGTGAGATATTTAGGACACCAATAAGTGGTGAACCTTCAGACGCGTATGAATGAGAACATTTTCGACAACGGTGTTGCCGGATTCCACATGAAGCATCGATTTGCTATCATGAGTTGGCTATGAAAAGTAAACTGACTATAATGCAAAAGTAGAGATATTCGTACAAGCAGCGTCTGAATGCAATAATGACCGATGTTCGTAACGATGTTAGAAGCAAATGTTGACGAAAAACAGTCGGTTCTGACCATCAAAATTCAACGTTTCTTTTGTCAATGTCACCTTTGGCATGGCACGTGGGAACTCAAGAACATCCGAGAACGTGGCGAGGACCACCTTCCAAAGAAGATTTGTACGTACCGCTGAACAGTAATATACGACCAGCTGCAGGACTTTTGAACATGAATTCGAAAAGAAGATATAGTTTTCGGGAAAAAGACTGGTACTAGTTCTCGCAGGTTGTAGGGACGGCGACAGATCACTGAGTAATAACAAACGCAAGGTAAGCTTCCTTGGCATTGTCTAAAACTTTTTTGTGATCCCTTTCTTGAACGCTTTCGCTCTTACAGCGATTGGTCAGAAAGGAGCAATCAGTTAGGCTTTTGCCTGAGGGTGGGATGTATTGACCCCCCGCTCCTCTTTGCACCGAACCGTTGAGCACAGCTACTTTCCAACATCCAACTTATCTGTTTCGTGAAATTTGACTATCGAGAAATTACTCTACGGATGTCATGCCTACTATGATAAAGCACGAGCCGATATCAATCTGAAGAGCAGGGAGTGTCTGTTTCGATGCCGCCTAAAGCACCCGTCAAGGTTGCATTTCTTCGCCAACCATGTCCAATCCTATGATAAACGGGAGTACTCAAGGCACATCGGCTTACTACCCTGGTGTGGAAGTAGATCACGTTCCGTGCATAATGCATCGTTATTGCGCTGGCATTGTTGCACTCCTGGAGAGCTCTTTTACTGAAAGGTAATTGGCTGCTTCCCAGATTGGCATCAACGCAACGAAAGTGGACTTGAAAGTTAACCCTTCCAAAAAGAAAGTGGCTGCCTCAGGTTTCAATGTGGATGGCTTCTGCTACTTTTCACCAGATGGGCGCGGTGAAGAGTAAATAGACTATCAGATCGACTAGATACACGGTCTTTGTCCGACTCTGCCGAATGTGTATGCTGGTGTGGGTTGCGAGTGCAAGAAGTCTCTGTCACAAAATCCCTCCCATACTGACTTCGCGCGCCCCAGGAGATACCAATCTCCTGGATTTATTCGATCGAAGCTGGCCGTTCACCATTCTCCGAATTCAATCATTCGACCGCGTCTTCAAAAAGTGTAAATTCACGCGCGAACAGACCCTCCTCCGTTCAAATGATTCAATCATGTTCCGCACCGACAAAGCGGTAGATTCATTCAGGATGAAATTTCACTTGAAGCGTCAATGTTTGCAAATGAATACATAGGTGAGCGCGGAGAGAGTTCACCTCGGTTGCGTTCCTGGCACGGCAACCTGGCATTCAAAGATAGCATTCCAACTGGCCCAAATTCACTCGGGAGTCTACTAACGACCAACTGCAATGGAAGACGTGATTTGGTGATTTGACAGTTACACGTCCAAAGAACAAATTGGGGATTAAACCGTCTGGAATGAAAGTGGTCTGCACAGATGTATACAAAATGGATTTCAGTCCTAGTTATGTCCCCTTATTTCACTTATTAGGCGGTAGACGGAATACCAGAAGTCCGTGAGACGACTAAAGATCCTCAGGTATTGTGTTTAGTCAGCCAAGTTGTCATTATGTAGGTGTGAGCGCAAACTCAAGAGGACTCCCAAACCTTTACTGATTTCTGTCGCAAGTATTTAGATTAAACTAAACTAAACTTACAAAAAAATTATCGTGGTGCAAGTTTTGATAAAGATTAACTGATCGCTTTGTTCATCACATCGTTTCGAGTACTACTTCCAAGATTTTTTCCGATGTTGATGTACCTAATTACATATTTTTCTAACCTAATGTTGTAACTTGCATTTTATTTTCGCAAAATATAATACAGACCTAGCATATGCAACCCATTTGACTTATCTTATAGGACCTTAGAGATGAATGAGAATTTGAAGCAGGGAAGGAGTGAACTAATCGTTGCTGAAGGCATTTTGTCATGATGTGATAATGGGAAGAAAGGCAAGAGAATAAATATATTAATTGTGTCGTTTAAGGCAGCAACTAAAGCCATAACCACTACAAAATACTGAAAGTACGGTTGGTACCAATTTTGAGATAAATATATTTAATCTGCTTCTAATTGTAAACGAAAGTAAGTTCCGCTATGATCAGATAAAGTCACCGCTGGTAACATCAGTACATTGCAGTGTCCCTGAAAGATATAAATGCTAGCGAATTGCGTTCTGTATATCTAAGGATAGCAACATTGGGTTTCATGCCCGACCCCGAATGGACGGTCATTAACATATTTAAAAAGTATTATCCTCGTATGTTACGGCGCAATAACCTCACATTAATTTGGAGCGCGCGACTGGTCTAAAGGAGCTGATGTTCCGGAGTAAATATGAAGTTCCACAATCAAAACACGCCAAAAAACAAGCGACGAACCTCGGAGAAATGTAAGGGCGAATTCGTGCGCCTTTTCTTTTGCTGGTTTGGTGAATTAAAACACGTTCCCCCTGTTAGAGATTCGGACTGGTAATTCATTAGTTCTATTGTTTAAAGTTCTGCGAACATGCGGAAAATGTGTTTGTTATTTCGTTTATTATGAAACATCATGATGCAGTTGCGGTACAGGTTTATCTTTGCTGAGTCCATTTGACAAACTGTTGTACACTTGTTCCCTTTTTGGGGACTCTATGCATTATTTTTACCGTCCTGGTTCAAGCTTCAGTATTCTTTACTTTTGTGTATTACTCCCCAGGTTCCTTCAGACAGAAAACACTTTGTTCTTTTTTCTCACACGCGCCCGTGTGATTTCTCAATATATGTTGAAAGGAGTGCAGCGAAAGCAATGACAGGTCCGTAGATGGAAGGCAGATTTCAACTAGACGAGAACTTGCCCTGTTTCCGTTAACAGTCATAACTGTTAAGGAAACTCCTGAGGAAAACCGAACATTTTTCATAGCGATTTCATTGAATTCGATTACGTAGTACGATCAGATCAGTGCGTTTGACGTAATGGGTGGTATAAAAAGTGAAGTCGCTAACTTTTTGCAAAAATTAGAAATATTGAGGACTATATAAGAAATAATTTCGTTATGCATCTATTCATATAGTTTTGGGTTATATAACAACATTGTTCGCCCGTTGCTGTAGCACTAATCTGGCCAGAGGTGGTTGGAATATCTACACCTTCGACAGTTTGATTGCGTAATCAGACGAAGTTCACCAGTTCCCCACAGTATGGGAGTGTGAAGCGGTGACATGCGCATGAATTATATTAGAGTAAGAGAATATTTATGCTGCATCCACTGCACTCTTTTTCCTTTCCCCAGCTGGGCCCGGTTACATGACCATAGCAGCTGACTCTCAGTACGCCAGTGAGCCACTCCACACAAACACACACTTTGGCAGACTCTGCGGCCCAATTTATACCGTCAGTTCACAAACTTTCAAGCCACGGCTTTCAGTGCACCGTGAAAGATTCAAGTGCGTTAGTGTTCCGATTGAGAAAAATGAGCTCAACCATCGATCTCACTCTTTATTCCCATTCCAAGGATCCAGTCAGTTAATTGGTGCGGAAATGGGCGCAGCCACTGATGACCTCGTCTGCGCGTACTACATAATACCCCAAAGCACATGCACCGGGACTTCACACAACAGGAGCTGAACACGGATCTATCGTATTTCAGATCGTTATAATTAAGTATATTTAGGGAAATGGACATTGCCTTTGAAGAATCTTTTAAAAATAGTGCATAAAATACTCTATTTAAAAGCATAGGATGGTATAGAGAGCAACATGTTCACATACAAAGAAAATATTTTTGTGAAAATGGGATGTAGGCACAGTCATCCTGAAGGATCGATGAATCGTTTTGGATCGGATATGCCTAACATATTATTCATTTCTGCTGTTAATATTATTATTATTAGTAGAATTTTAATTTGGTTAGCACTGGCAATGCACTGTCTAAGCAAACATTAGTAACGAAATAAAGTTGTGACAATGTGTGCAGATAAAATACACAAATACTTATTAATGTAGACAGATCTTGTCCTGCTAGGTCAACAGTTAGCGATGTTTTGAAATAAGTGGTGAACTAGAAAAATAGGCAGTGAAAAAAATTACAACTTTAAAAATGGAGGCAGAGTTCAAAGGCCTTTCTTTTCAAATAGAAGGCAGGAGAAAAAACTGCTTAGGAAAATAAGGTCATGTGGTAGAGAAGTGTAATACTGCAGTACCATTTCAAAATGAGATAATAAAATGTCAAGATGATGCGTTCTTGATCACTTAGGCGTATGAAACAAAATCTCACGAAAATGCGTCAATGAACTTAAGTCCTCAGCATCATAGGATCCAGAATTGAATTCTGATGATGGTTAGTACCCAACGATACGGCAGAATTTTAGACAGTGGACCACCGAATGTGTACGTCTGAATGGCAGCATAGAAGACTACTTCTGAGCTTAGTACGAAAGGATAATGAAGATCCGGTAATTTAGTTAGAAGAACTCAATATAGTGCACTCAGAGGCACTATTTCGCATGAGAATTTACGATTAATATCTGCATATCCAAATAGTTAAATTGGAATTCCGATGATAGTTCTTAACAAACGACTGTCCATCACAGCAAGCGTCCTGGGTGGCTAGACAGCAACTTAAAAAGGGAAATAAACAGGAAGCACAAGTTTTGGAGAAAATATTGCGCGTCTAATCAAGTCGCCTATTTTAATAAGTATAAAACACAGAGAAAAAAAATGAGAAGCCTTATTCTTAAAACGCGAAGAGAAGTTGAAAAGACTTTGCTGCAAAAGGCAACGCAGAATCAAAAGTAAGTCTACAGTTACCTCCGTAGATGTACAAGGAATAAACATCAATCACCGCTGATTAAGACTGCCGTGGGCGTCGGAATTTCTGAAAACAGGGAAAAATCCGAGTACTTTTCACAGTTCTACCGCTCAGTCTTCACTAACGAGGCAAGGTTCTTTCGTCCCTCAGTGGATAACCCGCCGACTGCAAGCATTAGCCACATACTATTCTCAGAATTTCTGACCCAAAAGGAATTAAAAGAACTAAAAGATTCGAAATCCCCAGGACCAGACGAGCTTCCACCGAAGCTTCTGAAAGAACTCGCCAATTAACTTTCCGCACCTCTGTCAGTGCTCTTTCAAAAGTCATTCGACTCCGGAACACTTTCTTTCGATTGGAAGCTGGCACACATAACTCCCTTGCACAAAAGCGGTAGCCGGGCGTCAGTGACAAACTACAGGCCCATAAGCTTGACATGCATCCTTGGCAAGATTATGGAAAGGATCATCAAGAGCGAATTGGTGAAATTCCTAGAGACTCATAATTTGTTATCAAGCTGTCAACACGGGTTCAGAAAAGGAAGATCATGCACAACGAATTTACTGTATTCGCTCCAGAGGTGGATCCAAGCACTTGAAGATAGACATGCGGTTCACATTGCCTTCATTGACTTTCAAAAGGCCTTCGATACTGTGCCACACGAGAGACTGCTTTACAAGCTAGAAAGAATTGGAATCAGAGGTAACCTCCTCAAGTGGATTGAAAACTTCCTCGTGGGTCGGCGCCAGGTTGTGTGCATCGGCCAAGAGAGGTCAAGTTCTGCTGCGGTCGAGAGTGGGGTTCCTCAGTGCTCAGTACTAGGGCCAATACTGTTTTTAATAAACGTCAACGATTGTGTCAGGAATCTCGACTGTGAAGCAGCAATGTTTGCCAATGACATTAAAATCTGGAATGTAATCCAGAGCCCTGCTGACGAAGATAAACTGCAGATCAACCTAACTCGGTTGGAGGAGTGGTCGAATCATTGGCTTTTGCGGTTCAACGTCGATAAGTGTACAATACTTCGCTTAGGCAACCCATCTGGATCTGCTGAAAGTAGAAGTTATTTTCTCAACGGCGAAGCCTTAAAAAGACGTGGAAACCCAAAAGGACCTTGGTGTGCTGACGACCACCACCTCAAATTCATCTTCTCACTGCTTGAAAGTGGCGAAGAGCGCAATTTTGGTGTTGCATACCATCAGACGAGCCTTTTTGGATTTCGATGAAGATATTTTCGCTAAGACTTTTGGAACATTCATTAGGCCGCATTTGGAATATGCTATGCACGCCTGGAAACCCTGGACAGTTCAAGATCAGAACTGCCTCGAAAGAGTACAGAGGAAAGCCACCAAAATGGTTAGAAGTCAAAGCTCCTTGCCATATCCAACCCGCCTAATGAATCTTAATCTGTTCCCTTTGAGTTATAGGCAAATGCGTGGTGATCTCCTGCAGACATTCCGCATTGTGAAGGGATTGGATTGTTGCCTGGAATTCTCGGACTTCTTTGAATTTGCCACCACGACCCATTTCCGAGGTCACCCATTGAAACTGCGTGTCCAGCAGGCGAGACTGGATGTGCGCAAGTTCTCCTTCTCTGTCAGAGTGGTTAAACCATGGAATGCCCTCCCTGAAGACGTTGTGATGTCACCATCGCTGGAAAGCTTTAAAAGGAACCTTGACAGTTTTATGTTCCGCAACGAGCCTGAGCGATGAGGAATTTATCTTAACCCTCGAGAGTCGTGCACCACTTGTCAAATTTTATGACCGCCTTTTGTACCTTGGCAACCCACACGGTTTCTCTGTATACCGCACTTAATTTTACGTTACAAATAGGGTTCTCAAAGGCCCATGCCTATTTCCCTCAATAAATTGAATTGAATTGAATTGAAAACGAAATGGAAATGGTTTAAATGAATGCGCAAATATGACTCAATTTTCTGACGCTCATTTTACAGACGGATGGGTTATTAGAATATCTTAATTCGTGGGGGAAATGATGCACGGAAGATATAATTTGAACGCGAATTTTTGAAATTCTCGGGGTCAATGAGAAAGCTGCTCGGAAAAGATGAAAAAAATATAAGATTAATCGAATCCAAAACGTCAAGTTTTCGTGCTCCGAAGTTAAAACCTATTTAAAAATGCTGGATGGATTTTCTTCCACTCTTAAGTGTGCAGGAGGCTTAATGGAAAAGAAGAGTATTAAAGGCCAGGCCCATTGAATATAAACTACAGAGCAACTTAACCCGGTTGTGTGGTCGAATTACTGGCTTTTGCGGTTCATCCTGGATAATCGTACAATTCTTCGTTTAGGCAACCCATCTGGATCGGCCAACAGTAGAAGTTACTTTCTCAGCGCTGAAGCCTTACAAGACGTGAAAACCCAAACAAACTGTGGTGTGCTGACGACCACCAACTTAAAACCATCCTCTTACTGCCCGAAAGTCGCGAAAACGCAATGGCTGTGTTGCATGCCATTAGACGAGCCTTTTTGGATTTGGCTGAAGATCTCTTCACTTAGATTTTTGGAACGTTCATTAGGCTGCATTTGGAATATGCTGCACAAGCATGGAGACCCTGGACAGTTCCATTTCAGAACTGTCTCTAAAAAGTACAAAGGAGAGCCACCGAAATGCTTAGGAGTCAAAGCTCCTGGCCATATCCAACCCGCCAAACGAATCTTTATCTGTTCCCTTTGAGTTATAGGAAAATGCGTGATGATCTCCTGCAGATATTCCGCATTGTGAAGGGATCGGATTGTTGCCTGGAATTCTCGGATTTCTTTGAATTTGCTGCCACGACCCATCTTCGAGGTCACCCATTGAAACTGTGCGTCCAGCAGGTGAGACTGGATGTGCGCAAGTTCTCCTTCTCTGTCAGAAGGGTTAAACCATGGAATGCCCTTCCTGAAGACGTTTTTTTGTCACCATCGCTCGAAAGCTTTAAAAGTAACCTTGAAGGTTTTATTTTCCCAGATGAGCTGCAGCGATGAGGGATTTATCGTAACCCTCGAGACTCACGCACAACTTTTCCTATTTTATGATCGCCTTTGATCTTTTGCAACCCACATGGTTTCTTCATACGTCACACTTAAGTTCACGTTACAAAGAGGGTACTCAAAGGTCCATGCCTTTTTCTCTCAATAAACTGAATTAAATTGAATTGAATTGAATAACTTCGATCGCATTTTCACGGCTATAGGCAAAACATTGTGGAAGAAGGGTAGAGCCCGAAAATTTCTAAAATGCTAGTTTTTAAGAATTCATGTTGTGAGAGTCGTCTTTTGTCAAATATTATGCCATCAAGTCTTCTTTTAAAATCAGAAATACTATTGTGGTAATCTTTTCGCTTGGTAACGAGTTCCAAGGTCGTACCACTCGTTGGCTGAGGAAAATCTTTCTGAGGTTCAATCGCGTGCGTTCGCTTTTGACCTTGTAAGGATGACCATGCAGGTCAGGTGTGCAGGCAAACTTGAAGAAATCGTCCGCTCTCAAGGAGAACTCATGGCTCTGTATAATCCGGAATGTCAAGAGCAGGCTACCCCATAAGTTCCTGCTAGATAGAGGAAATAAATCAAGGTTGTTCAATCTGTCTTGGTACGGTAAAGCCTTATGTCCGTCAACCATCTTTGCCGCTCTTCGTTTCACCTGTTTGAGGAGGTCAACATTTTTTTCTTCCACGGTGTCCCGTATGGTATTCCGTAATCTAAGTGTGGTCTCATGAAGGTGCCAACGAACTTTCGGAAGAGATCAGGGGGAAATATTTTAACTACACGTCAATTCAATTCAATTCAATTCAATTTATTGAGGGAAATAGGCATGGGCCTTTGAGAACCCTATTTGTAACGTAAAATTAAGTGCGGTATACAGAGAAACCGTGTGGGTTGCCAAGGTACAAAAGGCGGTCATAAAATTTGACAAGTGGTGCACGACTCTCGAGGGTTAAGATAAATTCCTCATCGCTCAGGCTCGTTGCGGAACATAAAACTGTCAAGGTTCCTTTTAAAGCTTTCCAGCGATGGTGACATCACAACGTCTTCAGGGAGGGCATTCCATGGTTTAACCACTCTGACAGAGAAGGAGAACTTGCGCACATCCAGTCTGGCCTGCTGGACATACAGTTTCAATGGGTGACCACGGAGATGGGTCGTGGTGGCAAATTCAAAGAAGTCCGAGAATTCCAGGCAACAATCCAATCCCTTCACAATGCGGAATGTCTGCAGGAGATCACCACGCATTTGCCTATAACTCAAAGGGAACAGATTAAGATTCATTAGGCGGGTGGGATATGGCAAGGAGCTTTGACTTCTAACCATTTTGGTGGCTTTTCCTCTGGACTCTTTCGAGGCAGTTCTGATCTTGAACTGTCCAGGGTTTCCAGGCGTGCATAGCATATTCCAAATGTGGCCTAATGAATGTTCCAAAGGTCTTAGCAAAAAGATCTTCATCGAAATCCAAAAAGGCTCGTCTGATGGCATGCAACACCGAAATTGCCCTCTTCGCCACTTTCGAGCAGTGAGACGATGGTTTTTAAGGTGGTGGTCATCAGCACACCAAGGTCCTTTTGGGTTTCCACGTCTTTTAAGGCTTCACCGTTGAGAAAGTAACTTCTACTTTCGGCAGATCCAGACGGGTTGCCTAAGCGAAGTATTGTACACTTATCGACGTTGAACCGCAAAAGCCAATGATTCGACCACTCCTCCAACCGAGTTTAGGTTGATCTGCAGTTTATCTTCGTCAGCAGGGCTCTGGATTACATTCCAGATTTTTAATGTCGTCGGCAAACATTGCTGCTTCACAGTCGAGATTCCTGACACAATCGTTCACGTATATTAAAAACAGTATTGGCCCTAGTACTGAACCCTGAGGAACCCCACTCTCGACCGCAGCAGACCTTGACCTCTCTTGGCCGATGCACACAACCTGGCGCCGACCCACGAGGAAGTTTTTCGATCCACTTGAGGAGGTTACCTCTGATTCCAATTCTTTCTAGCTTGTAAAGCAGTCTCTCGTGCGGCACAGTATCGAAGGCCTTTTTGAAAGTCAATGAAGGCAATGTGAACCGCGTGTCTATCTTCAAGTGCTTGGGTCCACCTCTGGATCGAATACAGCAAATTCGTTGTGCATGATCTTCCTTTTCTGAACCCGTGTTGACAGCTTGATAACAAATTATGAGTCTCTAGGAATTTCACAAATTCGCTCTTGATGATCCTTTCCATAATCTTACCAAGGATGCATGTTAAGCTTATGGGCCTGTAGTTTGTCACTGACGCCCGGCTACCGCTTTTGTACAAGGGAGTTATATGTGCCAGCTTCCAATCGAAAGGAAGTGTTCCGGAGTCAAAGGACTTTTTGAAAGAGCACTGACAAAGGTGCGGAAAGTTCATTGGCGAGTTCTTTCAGAAGCTTGGGTGGAAGCTCGTCTGGTCCTGGGGATTTCGACTCGTTTAGTTCTTTTAATTCCTTTTTGGATCAGAAATTCTGAGAATAGTATGTGGCTAATGCTTGCAGTCGGCGGGTTATCCACTGAGGGACGAAGGAACCTGGCCTCGTTTGTGAAGACTGAGTGGTAGAACTGTGAAAAGTACTCGGCTTTTTTCCCTGTTTTTCAGAAATTTCGACGCCCGCGGCAGTCTTAATCAGTGGTATTTGATGTTTATTCCTTGTACATCTACGGAGGTAACTGTAGACTAACTTTGGATTCTGCGTTGCCTTTTTGCAGCAAAAGTCTTCTCAAATTCTCTTCGCGTTGTAAGAATAAGGCTTCTCATTTTGTTTCTCTGTGCTTTGTACTTATTAAAATAGGCGACTTGATTAGACTCGCGATATTTTCTCCACAACTTGTGCTTCCTGTTTATTTCCCTTTTTAAGTTGCTGTCTAGCCACCCAGGACGCTTGCTGTGATGGACACTCGTTAGCGGGCAGTGGTTGTCAATAAGTTGCAGAAGAACATTTCGGAAAGACTCCCAATCTTCGTTTACGGTGCTCGAAAATATTGAGGTCCAGTTGATGTGTGTTATATCTGCTCGCATCTGATGAAAGTTTCCTCGCCAAACGTTACACCGTTTTTCCTCTATAGCAGGGGCAACGGAGAATAAGGAGTAGTCCCATATAAGCACCACGTGATCACTACGACCGAGCGGAGGCATTGAAATAATCTCGTCAATGCTGCCTGATGTTTTCGTGAAAACCAGGTCAAGACAGTTAGCCCTTTGTCCTTCACGTGTTCTGGTGGGGAAAGGAACATGCTGTGTGAGGAGTGCATTCAAGGTCTTTTGCAGAAAAACATAATCAAAAGTTGATTTCGGGCATGATGATTGAACAGTGCTCCAGTTAATTCCTGGTGCGTTGAAGTCACCCATAATCATTACATTAGGTCTACTGGAGAACTTTTTCTAATTGTTCCAACAAGTGGGTGTCCGCGACTCGGTCTATCCTAGGTGGCCGATAGACAATGAGGACATCTAGACATGGAGAGCCAAGAGCCTTGATGTTCAACCATATGGCTTCAGTGCTGCACGCAAACTTGCTCGTCTTGTCAGACACTATTAGCACGTCTTTCACATACACAATTATTCCACCACCCTGTCGGTTTTCTCTGTCCCTCCGATATATTTGGTACCCAGACAATGTTATTTCGCTATCTAGAATACTGCCGGACAGCCAGGTTTCGGTTACTGCTATCACATCCGGAGATACTTCGGCAAGGCAAATTTTTTTAACTCATCAAGTTTTTGATAAAAGGCTTTGCGCATTTGTATACAAGCACTTCAATTTTGCGCCAACCAAATTTCCTGTTGCGTTTGTCAATTTTTATGGGCCCAACTGCGTCTCCTCTAACGTCAAGGTCGTATGTCTTTTTCCGTTTCGTGATGATTTTCGGTAACTCTGGTTTCTTTAGTGAGAACGCTGGGCGTTACGGAATCAGTTCTGACATCTCTTTGGGCAATTGGTTCCCTGATGGTTTTGGCGTTAGTGAGGTGGCTGCCGTTGTCCTCAGAACAATCGGTTGGTTCAATGGAAAATTCGTATTCTTTTGAACTACCTTCCCCTTGAAAATAGCCAGATTGTGTTCGCCAGCCTTCAGTCTGATCCAATTAAGCGTACATGTTGCCTTCTGTACTGCTTTATACAGTGTTTTAAGGGCATTATCTTCACAGTTGCTCACATGCCCAGATCTATTTGTATTTCCACCTATTTTAATACAGTGCTATTAATAAATTAGTGGTGTTTCTGATATACTTTTCAAGTGGTGCTTGTGTAGGGTCACATACTTGGATACATTAAAATTAAGCAGCCACTGGACCGAGCAGGCACTTAGTTTGTCAATATTGGATTTTAACCTTTTTGCATTGTCAGTGCAGCTGACTTCAGCCCATATATATATATGTATATTTTGAAGGGTTACAGGCATTGCCCTTGATGACCCTATTAATGTTAGGTTATCATTGCATGTGTACAGTCAATATAAAATGTTGTACATTTTAAAATGTTTGAGTCAAAGCATAACATAACTTCAAATGCGTTTTCACAGCCATAAGCGAAACATTGTGGAAGAAAAGTAGAGCCCGAAAGATTTTAAAAGGCTGGTTTTAAGAAATCAGGCTGTGACAGTCGTCTTTGTCAAATACAATGCAATCAAGCCTTCTTTTAAAATCAATAATGCTTTCAGAGGTAACCATCTCACTTCGTAACGAGTTCCAAGGTCGAACCACTCGTTGGCTGAAAGAAAACTTTCTGAGGTTCAATCGCGTGCGTTCGCTATTAACCTTGTAAGGATGACCACGCAGATGAGTTGTGCAGGCAAAGTCGAAGAAATCCTCCGATCTCAGGGTGGAATCATGGCCCCGGATAATCCGGAATGTCCAGAGCAGGCTACACCGTAAGTGCCTGTAGGAAAGAGGAAATAAGTCAAGCTTTTTTTCAATCTTTCTTGGTACGGTAAAGTCTTAAGACCGTCAACCATCTTCGTTGCTCTCCGTTGCACCTGTTCGAGGAGGTCAACATCTTTCTTCATCCATGGTATCCAAACTGGTACTCCGTAATCTAAATGTGGTCTCACAAAGGCGCCATAGACTTTTTCCGAATAGATCAGGGGGAATATTTTAAACGCACGTCTGATCCAATGTAGTGTACATGTTGCCTTCTGGACTGCTTTCTTACAGTGTTCTGAGGGCATCAAATTCACAGTTGTCCACATGCCCAGATCTTTGTATGTTTCGACCTCTTTTAATTCAGTGCCATTAATAAAGTACTGGTGTCTCAGAGATACTTTTTCGACCGGCGCTTAGATGTAGGATCACGCACTTGGATACATTGAACTTAAGAAGCCACTTAGCCGACCAGGCACTTAGTTTGTCGATATTCGATTGTAACCCTTTTTGCGTCATCAGCGCAGCTGACTTCAGTCCATATTTTTAATGTCATCTGCAAACATGACAGCTTCACAATCTAGGTCGTTGAGACAGTCGTTCACGTAGATTAGGAAGAGTAGGGGCCGAAAACAGAACCCTGTGGAACACCACTTTCTACTTTTACCCATTCTGAGCTAGAGTTTCCAACAACAACTCTCTGTACTCTGAAAGACAAGAAACTCTTGATCCAATTGAAAAGTTTTTCCTTGAATTCCTACGTTCCAAATCTTCTGCAAAAGAAGCCCGTGTGGTACACTATCAAAGGCTTTTTTTGAAGTCAAAAATACAACATCTACTGCATGACCCTTATCTGTGGCCTTTTGTCCCATTTCTCGTGCGACTGAAGGGCACTCGTGAGACAGGAACGTCCTGGACGGAAGCCGTGTTGGGCATCGCATAGGATTTGGTTGTTTTTCCAGATAGCGCATTAAATGCCTCTTATAATACGCTCCATTATTTTTGCACGCTATGCAAGTTAAACTGACAGGGCGGTAATTTTTCACAGTCGAGTCGTGAACCTCCTTTATAGATCGGGGCGATGAATGCGCACTTCCATTATTCCGGGAGTTTGCTTTCTTCAAAGGACTTTTTGGAATATGATGGACAGTGGTATACACAGTTCGTTAGCAAGTTCTCTTAGGGCTAATGCAGGAATTCTATCCGGCCCAGGCGACTTGGCTGGTTTTATACGGAGTAATTCGGTTTTAACTACGGTCGGTGAAAAGTCTAGGTCTAGGTCCTCTGTTGTGGATGAGGAGGAGATGGAGGAGTAAGGTAAAGGGGGGTACACATTGGTTGACAAACTGTTTGAATAGCAGCAAAATTATTAGGCTCTCTAGTGAAGACGGTCTGGAAGAATTTGGAAAGAAGGGATGCTTTAACCTGGTCATCGGTCTCCAGTTTTTCCGTCTGCAGACCTAAGGGCAGGTATCATCTCCTGAATTTTCTTTGTACTCCTTATGTAGCCATATAGCATTTTTGGGGTGTTCAAACGATTTTTGCAGTATGTTTAGCTCAAACTTCCTCCGCAGCTTAGTAGCCTCACATTTTACAAACGTTGCGTTGCTGCTTATATTCCCGTAAGTGAGCATCGGAGCCGGTTTTGTCTGTAACGCCTCAAGAAGCGATTTCTTTTTTTGAAAGAGGCCTGCAAGTTTGAGTTTATCCACTTTGGGCGGTTTGTGGTTGTCTTTTTTTCCTGAGAGGACAGTTGAGGGTAAACAATCCTTTTTCAATAACGAACTCAATGTCGTCCAATCTTTATTGGTTTCACCATGTAGTTCTGTTTCCCAGGATATCTCTGACAGTTGTCTTCTCATAAGTGAGTAGTCCCCCTTCCAAATGTTTCTTACCCAAGTATCGGGTAAATTTGGTTTGGAAAAACAGTGAGTACTCGAAGCACAGCGTAATGTGATCACTTGAACCTAATGGCGGTCGATCCTGTATGTCTAGCACATTTTTCCTCATCTCGGGTAAAAAAATCAGGTCAAGACAGTTTGATTGTTGTCCTTCTCTCGTCCGTGTTCCAAAGGTGACGTACTGAGAGAGAAGTTTGTCTGTTGCCCATTGTAGTAGTTTGTGGTTGAAGTTATCTGGCATTCCCGGCGCAGTCCATGTTTTTCCAGTCAATATCAGGAGCGTTAAAATCCCCAACAATGAGGACAGCTTTTCTTCTCGCTGGCTTTGTAGAGTTCCGTTATGAGAATGAGATCCTGATCAGAAGTCTGATAAGGCGAACGGTACACAACCGATATCGTCAGTGGTCTAGAATACTTAGCAGATATAGTAATGCTTAAGACTTCCACATCGCGTAATGGAATATGTATGTCAGCCATTGCGGTCAGCTTGCGAGTGACATAAACTATGACTCCTCCTCCTCGACTTGGTCTATCTCTCCTGAAGTGCTGATATCCTCTGAGGGATATTTCGGAATCAGTTATTTTTGCAGTAAGCCACGTTTCAGTGAAAGCCATAACGTCTGGTTTAATTTCGTCAACAACGTTTCTTAGGTCATCCAGCTTGTTGAACAGGCTTTGTACATTTGCGGAGATGACTTTCAATGATCGATTCGTCGGGGAGACCCAGCCTTCATTGTTACAGGTTTTAGCCACAGGAATGACCAATTTATGTGGACTATTTGACCGTCTTTGATTTTCAGCCGTTTCTCTCCTCTGCCAATTCTCTCCATCAATTCTTTCCGAAGTTCCCTCATTTTCAGCCGTTCCCTCGGCTCGTAATCCGGCTGAAAAAACACTTGTTTGTGCGATCCCCGTAAGTTCCTCCTTCCTTCTAACAGAAGTGCTGCCTGGGTTTCATTTTCTAAAATAATTTTTAGAGGCCTTGGAGATATTCTCATGTCGCGGCTGGGGTCTGCTTTGCCTAGTCGGAAAGCTTTTTGCACGGTGTACATTTCCCCTTTCTTCAGGAGTGCACTAGCATATTCATGAAGAAGATTTAGATCGTGTGTCACTCGTTCCTTCGGAATGCAGGACGTGGATTCTGGGACACCCCGTATTACAATATTTCGTTTACGATTTATGGGCGAGGTCCTAATTTGCCCGCCCACGCTAGGTTGGGAGTTCACAGAGGTGGCGTTACTCGTGGATGCTGCCACGGTGTAAATTTCCCCTTTCTTCAGGACAGCACTACCATGTTCATGAAGAAGATTAAGATCGTGTGTAACTCGTTCCTTCGAAATGCAGGACGTGGATTCTGTGATCCCCCTTTTTACGATATTTCGTTTAAGATTTATGGATGAGGTCCTAATTTGCCCGCCCTCGATAGGGTGGGATTTTACAGAGGTGGCGTTACTCGTGGATGCTGACACTTCAACACGAGAGGGATTTTTGTCCGATGCTGGGATTCTGGGACTTATATTTTTGGATGATATATTACCTGTGTCTTCTGAAACTCGTTTCTGTATTTTCTGTATTTTCTTGTTTATGTCATCTGCGAATATGACAGCTTCACAATCTAGGTCATTGAGACAGTCATTTAAGCATTGTACGAAGAGTAGTGGGCCCAAAACAGGACCCTGTTGGACACCAATTTCTACTTTTGCCCATTTCTAGCTAAGGTTTCCAACAATATTTCTCTGTTCTCTGTAAGACAAAAAAATCTTGATACAATTGAAAAGTTTTCCTTTAATTCCTATGTCCCAAATCTTTTGTAAAAGAAGCCTGCTTGGACCGCTATCAAAGGCCTTTTTGAAATCAAAAATATAACATCTCCTGGATAACCCTTATATGTGGCCTTTGTCCACTTCTCGTGCGACTGAACAGCACTCGTGAGACAGGAACGTCCTGGACTGAATCCGTGTTGGACCTCGCATAAGATTTGGTTGTTTTCCAGATAGCGCATTAAATGCCTCTTAATAATATGCTCCATTATTTACACGCTATGCAAGTTAAACTGACAAGCGATAATTTTCACAGTCCAGTCGTTAACCTCCTTTGTAGATCGGGACTATAAATGCGCACTTCTATTCTTCCGGGAGTTCGTTTTCTATCCGGCCCAGGTTACTTGGCAGGCTTTGTACGGAGTAATTCGGTTATAACTATGTTCAGGAAAAAGTCTACATCCTCTGTTGTGGAGGAGAAGGAGGATGATTAACATAAGGAAGAAGAAGAAAAATAAGAAGAAGAAGAATGAAAAGGAGGGGAAAACATTGGTTGTTTGCGGACGATATAAAAATTTGGAAAGTTATTAACAATGCTGCCAATGGAGACGATTTCCAAGAAATTCTCCATCGATTGGACGAGTGGTCCCGCAAATGGCTCTTGTCCTTCAACTCAAACAAATGCACCCTGCTACGTCTGGGAAGTCGGAATCAGGTTACTGATATGCGACCCTACTTTTTGAACGGTATGCCACTCCGAGAAACACACACACAGAAGGATCTTGGCGTTTGGGTGACAGACAACATGAAGCCTTCTCCGCAATGCTGCAAGGCGGCTTAATCCGCCAATTCAATGCTGTACTCTATCAAGTGGGCATTTAAAGTTTCGATGAAGACTGCTTTTCTAAAGTATTTGGTACGTGGACCCAACAGGACTACAAAATGCTCGAAAGGGTACATCGAGGAGCCACAAAATTAGTAAGAGGTCAAGGTGAACTGCCATAAGACATTCGCCTAAATAACCTTCAGCTCTATTCTCTGAGTTATAGGCAGTTGCGCGGAGACTTGATACAAACCTTCCGTATCGTGCGTGGCATGGATTGCGCCCTCCTATGTGATGACTTTTTCCAACTTGCCACTACGAAAAATCTCCGAGGTCATCCATTCAAACTAAGTGTGCCCCAAGTAAGATTGGATGTGAGGAAGTATTTTTTCACCAACCGTGTCGTGGAACCGTGGAATAACCTACCTGAGGCGATTGTTATGTCCCAGTCTGTGTATACATTCAAACATCGGTTTGACATACATATGTTGCTGCACCAGGAAGATTATGTGACTACTTTACCTTAACAATATCCGTGTACCACGTAAATCTGCCTGCATTCACTTGACTGTAACTTTTTTACATTGCTTATTATTCTTCCGACTTTCTGTATCAAATAGGGATTTCCAAGGCGTAAGCATATTTTTCTCAAATACACTGAACTGAACTGAATTGAACCATTTGAGTAGATTGCTAGTGACACCCATTTGATGCAGCTTAAAGATCAGACATCTGTAAGGAACCCTGTCAAAGGCTTTGCTAAAGTCAATGTAGACTGCATCGACTGACAAAACCATTTCTAATGATTTTGTTCCACTTTCCATGGATGTGAGCAGGTTTGTGAGGCAGGATCGACCACTTCGAAATCTATGTTGATATAAACTTAGCATGTTATTCTCTTCAAGATGCCTCATCAGTTCCGTTTTTATTATCTTCTCCATTATTTTGCAACAGATTCATTTTATTTCTTTATCTGGTATGCAGAGTTAGGTCTAGTTAGTTCATTTCTGCGACTGCCATTGCATTGTGAAATAAGATATTCAGTAATATAATCATTCAGAATGATATAACTTTATTTACACGAACTATCACTCGCTTTACGCATTCAGAAAAGTTTCCACAAATTTTAAGTGAAAACTCCACTGAATTCATCTTCCGGAATGGTGTAGTTCATGGACGCTGATCTCATGCCAAGTCTCCCCTTGGGGGACTGGCACTTCAGTCAATAGCGAGTAACTGTTCAGCCATTCACTCTTGTCTGGCACAGAATCCCCATCTCATGAAAAGGAATGGAGACCGAAAAACTCCGCTGCATTTGCGCCAACCATTCCACGTTCTGATTTGCAGTGTTATTCACCTGAATATCACCATTTACTCAAAAACATTAGCAACTTAATTTTGTTATTATGCTGTTTTCACTACTTGCACAATCCACACTGCACATTGAATAAGAATGTCGGTGTCAACATTATCGAATTTCTGCTGACAAAAGACTGGTAATGAAGAGGCAGTACGAATTTGGATGCATTGTTGGTCTCAGTGTCCTGTAAGTCTTTGTAATCACTGAGATGTGTCTGTTTGGTTGCTGTTGAGAGACCCGATGAACATATTGTTCGCTAAGAGGATATTCTATCCGATGAAGGGTATTCAAACATAGAAACTTAATTATTAAATCACCAACTATTAACGGCATCGATATCGGAACATGTGGTCGTGCAAGTCGAATAAATAAATATAAATAAATAAATTGCATATTTAAGGCCCAGAGGGCCCTTTATTACAAACTTAGTATTGCGGTAATGAGTAGTATGGAAGCACATCCGATTCACAACGATTCGTCGTTTTCAAAACAATAGTGAACAATCTTTGATTAGGAAAGAGGCAGTGAAAAAAAAATCGGTTAAATCTTGGGTAAAGAACAGCGAGCCACCTATTTAAAAATAAAAACCAGGAGAATCTTGTTGATGTGTCTATTTTATCACATTTAAACGCGAGTACCGAGAATTTTAAGTGTCCAAGTTATCACGGAAATGGAAAACGCAAATAGACCTACAGTAAATCTTTTAGAATTTATATTTGGTTAGCGCCGGAGAGGCACTGTCAAAACAAGCATTATTATCGAAATAAAATTATGGCAATGTGTGCAGATAAAATGAACAAATATTTAATAATGTATGCAGAAGTTGTCCTGTTGAGGCAATAGTTAGCGATGTGTTTAAATTGATTATGAACTAGAAAATAGGCAGTTAAAAAAGCTCCTACCTTAAAAATTGAGGAAGAGTTCAATATAACTCAATTTTCGAATAGAGGGTATGAGAAAAATCTGCTTAGGAAAATAAGGTATGGGGTAGAGTAGGCTAATACCGCACTAGAATTTCAGAATGAGATATAGAAACGTCGATATGGTTCGTTCTTGATCACTAAGGCGCATGAAATAAAAAATCTCGCTAAAAGGTGTCAGTTGACGTGAGGCCTCAGCATCTCGGGATCAAAAAATAAATTCTAATGAGGGTAATAATCAAAAGAAACGGGAGCATTATTGACTGTGTACGTCCAATTGACTTCCATCTTTTGAATTACTAGTGGTATAAGGAGACAGCATGGTCCCTGAAGGACTCGAGGAAGAGAAAATTAGTTTCAAGACGGTCCCTTAAACTTTATTGTCCTTTCTCCGAGTCATGAAGAAAGCTGCTTGAAAAAGATTAGGAGAATAAAAAGTTAATAGAATCAGTGTTAATATAACTGTGCAGTCTTACCTTGAATGCAGATACACTTGTAAACTATCTTATATCAATTAGTAAGTTTATCCAAGGAAATTTATACGCAGAAGCAAAGAATAGAGAGCATTTAGATGTGGAGGATGCAGGAGGAGGTATAATTAATGCAGAATTTCTTAGGTTATAAGGAAGACTAGCGGGGGTTATGACAGAAAGCTTGAGGAGGTTTGAGATATTATTTAGTTGAAAAAGTAGATGAAAAGCCTTCTTACAGTCTCCAGACAAAATAAATTTTAGATACTTCCCCTGGAATCTAGTTGAGAAGGAATTATTTGAATGAGTCGGATACAGTAGTTTTTTTATGTCTTTGGACTTTTGAAATTTTTAAACGGCTACATTTTAATTAAACTGAAGAAAGGACAGCAAAATTCATGAATCGGAAGCACATACATACGATAGCGTCTTTATTTAATTTCAGGAAGGTAGAAATTATAAGAAATAAAACCGTAAATCGGAGCAGCTTTGGCCATAATTCTATCGGCTGAGGCGAAAGATAATTTATTGGTGTTGCTTAAGTCCAAGTCCTTGATGGAGGAACACTCAGTCACAGGGCAGCCTTTAAAAATAATATGCTGCTGCAGCCTTACATATTCAAAACGCATATCTCGACACTTAGAAGGTGAGAACTTCATTAGCCATGTTGAGCTCCAGGCCGAAAGAGCATCCAAGTCCGAGTTAATTTGTTCTAGACATTGTTCAGTCGTGAAGTTAGAGGTGGAATACGCGCATTTAAGGTCATCAGCATAAATATAAGAATAAGAATGTTTTAATATCGATGAAATATCATTTATGTAAAGCAAGAAAAACAAAGGACCTAACACGGTACCTTGAAGGAGCCCACTCACAATCAAGGTAACACTTGAGTATGAGGACCCCACTAAAACGTTTATGTTTTTGATCAGATACGTATGACCTAATAAAGTCAGTAAGGGGACAGTGGAATCCTATAGCTAGGAGTCATCTCTGAGGCACATTATGGAATGCTTCCTTAAATGGTTCTCTCTTCACGATCCTTGGTACCATTTTTGAGGGAAAGTTGTCTTCACTCACTTCTCAACAATGCGTGAAACTAGAGCCTTTTATAAACATGGTCAGTACCGAGTCAATTGACCGACATAAGAGAAGTTTCAATTTTTCTTTTTAAAAAACGTCCCCAAGAGTAAAATCCCCCTGGACGTTGCATTTCATTTCCTTTACTCATGCGGCTTTAACTTTAAAGTCGCTGAAGCTAAAAGGTTGTCTTCCGTAGCAAACACCCGCCAGTTCTGGTCAAACTTTTTTCAGCGATTGAAGTGGACCTTATTTTCTCTAAGCATGAGCACTCAGCTCAATATTTGAAAAAAAGTTGTTTATCTGTAGGGATAAAACCCCAATGGAACGACGGGTTTCACCCTCATCAGCAAACAAGAAGCCTTGGTCTACACCTTCAATATCAAAAGTTATCTCAGAGGTGTGTCCTGTAGCTAATGCAAGCCCACGGCCCTCCGGATCAACAGGAATTTCGATTCCAGCTGAATCTTCACCCGTTAACCTTGTTCCTGGTTTGAGTGAAATTGTGTCAATGCCACTTCTTTCTCATCCCAAGCAAAACATGCCTGCTAAAGCTGCCAAATCTACTAAACCTAAGAAAACTCCTAGTAAATCTGAATCATTGGCTAATCCAGGAATTAAAATCAGTAATTTAATTACCAATGGGAAACCTGCTAACTCCTCAGCATCTTAAACAGCTGCGAACGCTAACGTTAGCATCTTTTCCAACCCAAAAAGTGTCCTTAATCCCCAAATAATTAACGCTTCTAATTATGTTTTTTCGAAATCATTTATTCCTTTTTTCAAATGCACGTTTTCCGCCAATTTATGCTAACTTCCCTCAAAATCTCATTTCTTTTTCCACCCCCTATCTTTCAAACGCCACAATATAGCCTTCCCTTCCAATGTTTTCATCCAAATATGCCGTTGTACAATATTCTCAGTTCTCTTAACACTAACATTTCGACAAATTGTAGACCAGAGAAATTTCGTTTCCCACCTTTCGTTTCTTCTTTCCAGTTTTCTTCTCCACCACCAAATTATCCTTTTTTATAAATACTGATGAGCGTAACCTGCAGCTCAGGAATACGCTCAGTTTAGTTTCACTTAATGCGAGATCAGTTGTAAATAAGATAGCTGAGCTTAGAACAGTAGCCTTTGAGCTTGATCCAGATGGGCTGTGCATCACTGTATCCTGGGCTCACTGTCTTATTTCTGACTCGACGCTTGCTATAGATAATTTCAATTTGTACCGACAAGACCGCGCTGAAAAACGTGGTGGTGGTTGCCTCCTTTATATTAAGTCATCCATTGTAAATTTCCCTTTTCAGCTGAGCATTTCGTCCTTTTCTGGAAATGTATGCTTTGCTTCAGTCATCCTCCCGCACAATAAAAAAACGGTAATTGGCTGTGTCTTTAATCCTCCGTGTTATTCTGGCAATGAAAGCGAACTCTGTGAACTATTTGAAAAATTTGCAGACTCAATTTTATGTCAAAATAATCGTAGGCGATTTCAATCTGCCAGACATTGACTGGCAGGCTAATTCCTCTCCGCCTAAACATCAGAAATTGGTCGATACTATTAACTTTTCAAACATGTCCCAACTGGTCAGATCAGTTACTAGAAATGACAACATTTTAGATTTAATTTTTACAAATGATGTCCACCCTCTCTTTATGAATTTCCATCGTGATCTATTCACAAGTGATCACGCAATAATTCACTGTTGTTTTCCAGTCCCCCTTCTTACGAAGCCTGAGGTTAAATGCAATAACCTTGACTTTGCTAACACAAACAATGAAATAATAAATAATTTCGTTAGCACTCTAGATTGGCATAGCATATTCTCAATCAACGATCCAAACTTTTTCCATGAGCTATTGCAGAGCCTCACAGAAAAAATCCAGGCTTTTATCCCGTTTAAGATTTTTAATTCAATTACAGCTTCTTCTACTGTTCCGCATTTTCTCCAGAACATACTTAAAAAAGTACGAAAGCAACTTAAAGATTCACCTAAAAGCTCTTTGTCAGTTTATTTAAGGATTGCACAAATATTTGAATTAGCATTGAAAATTAGGCTCGCGAGAGATAAGCGTAGGGAGTCTCGGGCACTAAGTGATGCCAATTCATCCAAATCTGTTGCTCAAATCTTCCATGTTCGGTCATCGGCTAAGCGTCTGAATGTAACTCCGCCCTTACTCGACTGTAACAAAAAATTTGTTACAGACGATTTGGGCAAAGCAGAGTTGTTAAATTCGTTTTTTGCCAACCACTTTACCACTGAAACTAGCCCCACTCCCACAATTCCTCTGCTTTCACATTCGCTTCTAACAACCATTAATTTCTGGCCTTCGTGTATTCAAAAGGAAATAGCTCACCTAAAAAATTCACATTCGGTTGGAACTGATAACATTCCAAACTCACTTATTAAACAGTTAAGGGATTTTCCACCTTTACTAAGCCAGTTATTCTCGGTATATCTCGAAAATGGTTTCTTCTCCGATTATTGGAAAACTTCTATTATAATACCAGTTTTTAAATCTGGTTCCCGCTCGGAAATTCATAACTATCACATTGTTCATAAAACGCGATCTCTTGCGAAACTCTTCGAAAAACTAATTGCAAAACAAATCACAGATTTTTGCATAAGCAATCAAATTATCAACTTTTCTCAACACGGCTTCTTACCGGACCGCTCTTGTTTTACCTGCCATATATCTTTTCTAAATCTAATAACCTCTCTTCGTCATTATCATCTATCTGTAGTAGTTATCCATTTTGATCTTAGTAAGGCATTCGATAAAGTGCCTCATATACGACTTCTAGCTAAACTAGAGGCTTTAGGAGTTCGTATTCCCCTTACTGACTTTATTATATCATACCTTGCTGATCGAAAACAAAAGGTTTTAGTGGTGTCCTCATACTCACATGCTACCCCGATTGTAATTTGTGTTCTTCCAGATACCGTATTAGGTCCTTTGTTGTTCTTACTTTACATAAATGATGTTTCATCGATAGTTAAACATTCTCAATCGAAAACATATGTCGATGACCTCAAATGCGTTTATTCCTTCTTTTTCTCTTCGAGCGAACGATGCCTACAAAAACTTCATTTGGACTTAGACGCTCTTTTGGCCTGGAGCTCCACATTGCTAATTAAGTTCTCACCTACTAAGTGTCGCTACATGAGTTTTGGGCCTGTAAGGCTGCCGCAACCTCTTATCTTTGAAGATTGACCTATGATTGAATGTTCCTCCATCAAGGACTTGGGCTTAAGCTACCCCAATAAATTAGATCTTTCGCCTCATGCCGATAGAATCACGGGCAAAGCTGCTCAGATTTGCGGCTTTATTTCTTATAATTTCTACCTTCCTGAAATTAAATTAAGACTTTATCGTATGTTTGTACTTCCCATTCTTGAATTTGCTGTCCTTTCTTCGGTTTGATGAACGAATCTAGCCATTCAAAAATTGAAAATGTCCAAAGACATTTCACAAAAAACTCCTATTTCCGACTCTTTCAACTACTTCCTACTCAACAAGATGCCAGCTAATGAAGCTAAAATTTCTTTGAGTCAGGAGACTTGAAGCAGGCTTTTGGTTCCTTTTCCGACTAAATAATAGTTCAACTCTCCTCAAACTTTCCGTCATTACCCCCGTTAGTCTTCCTTAAAACCCAAGAAATTCTGCACTAATTATACCTCGCCCTGTATCCTCCACATGTAAACGCTCTCTCTTCTTTGCTTCTAGGTATGGTTTTCTCTGGAATAACTTGCCAATTGAAATTAGGTCGTTAACTAGTCTATCTGCATTCAAGCGAATACTTCACATTTATCTTAAAACTGATTCCATTAATCTTTTATTTTCCTCATCTTTTCCCAGTAGCTTTCCCCATGACTCGGAGAAAGGACCATCGGGAATTTGAATGACCCTCTTGAAACTATATTTCCGCTACCTCGAGTCGCCCATGAACTATGATTATTCCTTATATCACCAGTCATACAAGCGATGACGACATTCGGGCGTACACATTGGGTGGTCCACAGTCTAAAATGCTACCGTTCCTTTGGATACTAACCATCATCAGAATTCAATTCTGGATCCTAAGATGCTGAGGACTTAAGTTCATTGACGCATTTTCGTGTGATTTTGTTTCATACGCCTAAGTGATCAAGAACGAATCACCTCAACGTTTCATTATCTCATTCTGAAATGCTACTAGATTATTACCCTACTCTACCACCTGACCATTTTTTCCTTAGCAGTTTTTTTCTCCTACCTTCTATTCAAAAATGAAGGCCTAGTGAACTCTGCCTCCATTTTTATGGTAGGAGTTTTTTTCACTGCCTATTTTTTCTAGTTCACCATTAATTTTAAAACATCGCTAACTGTTGACATAGCAGGACAAGTTATGTTTTTGTACATTTTATCTGCACACTGTCATAACTTTATTTCGTTACTAATGTTTGCTTTGACAGTGCCTTGCCGGTGCTAAGCAAATATAAATTCTAAGTAAATAAATAAATAAATATACATAAATACTACAGATAGATGATTATTATGAAGAGAGGTTAGTAGATTTAGAAAAGACAAACGGCAGTTTTCAGAAGAGCAATATTGTAAAAAGCAACGTTGGGAGGTGTTGATAATTTGATTACTTAAGCAAAAATCCGTTTTTGTTTTTCAATTAATTTTTCAAAGAATTTAGCATGGCAGGGCGTTTTATGAACACCACAATAGCTATTAATGTCAGAGCAGGAACCAGATTTAAAAACTGGTATTATAATATAAGTTTTCCAATAATCGGGGAAGAAACCGTTTTCGAGAAATACTGAGAATAATTTGCTCAGTAAAGGTGGAAAATCTCTTACCTGTTTAATGAGTTAGGAATGTTATCAGTTCCCACCGAATGTGAATTTTTTAAGGCAAGCTATTTCTTTGTGAATGCTTGAAGGCGAAAATTAAATGGTTGTTAGAAGTGAATTTGAGGATTGAGTGAGTGAGGCTAGTTTCAATGATTAAGTGGTTGGCAAAAAATGAATTTCCCCATTCTGCTTTGCCCAAATCCTCTGTAACGGAATTTTTTACTGTCAAGTAAATGCGGAGTAACTTTTAGACGCTTAGCCTATGACCGAACATGGAAGACTTAAGCAAAATATTTGGATGCATTTGCAGCACTTAGTGCCCGAGTCGCCCTATGCCTATATCGTGCGAGCCTAATTTCCGATGCTTCTTTAAATATTATTGCAAGCCATAAGTGAACTGACAAAGAGCTTTTAGACGGATCGTTAAGTTGCATTCGTAATTTTTTAAGTTTGTTTTGTGGAAAATGAGGAACAGATGTGGAACAAATTTGCGGCAGAGGCTGCATATGAATTTAAAATCTTAAGTGGGATAAAAGCCTGGATTTTTTCTGTAAGGCTGTGCAAAAGCTCATGTAAAAAGCTTAGATCGTTTATTGAAAATATGCTATGCCAATCTAGGCTGCTTAGGAAATTATTTATTAATTCATGGTTTGCGTTAGCGAAGTCGAGATTATTGCATATTACCTCAGGCATAAATGAGAGTGGACGCATTTGCAAAAATAAAATCAATAATTCTGTGATATCTACTCATTGAACTAACCAGTGGGGACAAGTTTGAAAAGTTAATAGCATCGACCAATTTCTGAAGTTTTTGCGGAGAGAAATTTGCCTGCCAGTCAATGTCTGACAGAGTAAAAGCACTTATATTATTTTGACATCAAATAGAATCCCTGCAACTTTTAAAAACACTTCACATAGCTCGCTTTCATTGCTAGAATAACACGGAGGATCATAAACACAGCCAATTACCACTTTTTTATTGTGCAAAACGGATAACAGAACCTAAGCATACAATTCCAGAAAAGGACGAAATGCCCAAGGGGTTGTCAATTTTCTCCACGGTCAACGAGGGTGGGGCAACCTATTTCAAGTTGCACTGCGGGTGTGATGCAACTCCATATCCGGCATTTGCCAGGCTACGCAAATAGCTGCATGCGTCATACAACGAGATGTATGTTTATAAATATCAACGATTTTAGGATGGTTAGGCTGAATACCTACTCAAACCCTTAGACATAACGTAAACCTTTCCAGACGTTCGTCTCTGTGTACATTGTACTCAAGGCCTCCCGCCCATTTCCTGCAATAAACTGAACTGGGTGACCTCGGATGTCCATCCTGTACGATAGCCCCTAATCGCACAATGCGTCTGCTGTCGCCAGTCACGTTTCTAAATACAAAAGGTTTTCGGATATGCACAAGCTCTAATACACAATCTAAACCTGATTTAATGTCTTTTATATGCAGACAAATACGTTCTTCTGGTCCAATCAGCGTTTCAGACTATATGAAGTTGGCCCTTCATCACCCGATTTACGTACATTGTTATTGTAACTTAACTCTGCCGAAAATCAGGGCTATTATAAAAATTCTGATGTCATTGGTCCTGATGGTGATTTTATTACATCACCGGAAATATGTCAAATCTTTGGCGAGGTATGACTGTATGCATGCTTATTGCAGCTCTTGGGCATTTGGATAGTTAATGAACGATTGCGATTTGCAACACAGACCCCATTCGACATCGTGGAATTCGGACCCGGACGTGGGACTCTATTGTCTAATATTCTTAGAGTACGCTCTTCTTTATGGTTTTCGATTTGATTGTTTTTTTTTCCATGATCATTTGCCGTGGCGTAAGCCCTTCGCGTCCAACTATTATGGTTTAGAAACCTTTTTCAACCGTTGTTTACCAAAACTGGCATTATTTTTTTCAGTTCTACGCGAATTTTTATGCGAGTGTTCTTTAGTCTATTCGTGTAGTTTGATAATTATAATAATATATGGGCCGAAGCTTCGTATAATTTGTCAGCATGCAACACCTCATGCCTGGAAATAAAAATCTCTCTGTGCTATCTTTTTTGTTCACACGTCCTTTTCATAGTTACATAGGTAAATGATGTTTCCAGTGCGACTGTCAAATGAAATTCCGCTCATGTAAACACTCGGTCTCTTAGATTTGAACGCGTTTTTCTTACGTAATTGAATTAATCAGAGTGGCATTCCAACGTGCCTTTGTAACACAGATTTATGATTTTTGTGCATGTTTTTTGCGGAATCAGCATTTATGATCTTGTTATAGAGGGGAATTCACTCTTCTAGTTGGAAACCACAAGCCTTTCATATTCTCTTGACTGGGCCGTCCTTTACAACTCGATTTATTCGCCGGATGTGCACTAAAATTCTCAAGACAGTCCATCCACTAAGACTGACATCAACATTTGTCGACAGCTATGATCAAGTTGTTTATTTAGTTCGGATGATTTAGTTTTTATCCAATTTACCTGATCTTTTAATATATGACACGGAACGGATACTGAGGTAGGACGATTCCCGTTGTCTCTGTCACTTCTGGTTTCCATGAGTTGTCTGCCTGACGTTTGTTTAATGACTTAACAGCGCACTCCTTTCACTTAAATATTAGGGATCGTAAATGCTGAATTAATATTGCGTGACTAAACTGCTACGATTACATTACTGCTAGTAGATTATGTCTTTGTCCATGTTGGAAACCTTTTTTATGTGTGATAAATGAAGTAAGTAATATTCTCAGCCACCTCGCCTTTATTTTCTTGCACATTTCTGATAACCGCTCACCACCGGAAGCCCTGTTGAAGCCGGCTCTTGTCATGGAGCACATTAGTTGCTCAGTTGATAACATAAGTGCCAGAATTTTCCTTTGACCGAGGTTGATTAAACCATTTGACTGATCGGGAGGCTGTAGGAGGTCTTTAAAACGCTGGATTATAACATTTTCAAACGCGAGACGTCTCGATGTCGCAAAAATCCGGCAACCCAGCACTGCCGAGTCCCTGAACACAGAAATCCGGTCCCATTACCAATGGTTATCACTGAAGACATCCGTCTATGGAGCAGCTGAGAAAATTCTTGGATTTACCCAGCGGCGCCGTAGTGACTAGATCAGTGGACGAACCCTGCAGTTGTCTACCCAGACGGTTTGAACCAGGTTCCTTAACGATGCTTTCTTCCGCCAACTCCGGAACCTGACAGCAAAGTCAACTAGGGAAGGCCGGCAGAAATATTTGTCTGGAATAGCGACGTCCATGTAGCAGGCCTCAAATGTTGGTCACTCTCGCAAACTCTACCAAATTATCTGCAAAATTAGGGGTAAGCCCTTAACACTTATTGACGGTTCGCGATGTTAATTGTGGCTTTATTGCTGACAAATCGCTCAAGGTCGATCGCTGGTGTAAGTACTTCGGGCACTTCCTCAACTTTGATCAGCAACTAATTACACCCGAGTTTCATCGCTCCCCAGCTTATGTGGTGTCGTGCGACTCCCATTCCGAGAGAGAAGTTGCCGATGCAATACAGAGGCTGCACACCAACAAGGCGCCCGGAGAGGACGGTATTCCCACCGAAATCTACAAGGCCATGTGTTGATACTCTAGCGCCCTGGCTTCATGAGGTGATTGAGCAAGTGTGGAGAGACAAAGTAGTTCCATATTACTGGGGTTCGGGCATCCTCTTGCCTGTCTTCAAGAAGAGAGATAAATGTGAGAAATATCGTGGCATACGCCTCATTGACGTTGCTGCGAAGGTCTTCACTATTGTCCTTCTCAGACGGTTTCAGTCTGTACCTGGCTCTAGGACGAGACCCAACTAAGCCAGATTCCGAGCTGGGCGTGGATGCGTGGACCAGATATTCACTCTGTGGCGCATTCTGGAATTCCGCCATGACTACTGGCAGCCGATGGTCGTCTGCTTTATTGATTTCACCGCTATGTTCGATTCCGTCTATCGTGAGTCCCTGTGGCGAATAATGTAACTCGATGGTGTGCCGGCCAAAATCATTGCCTTGATCAAGGCCTACTATCGCTCCACCACTGCGCGAGTCTTCATCCATAAAAATCTCTCTTAACCCTTCAATATCCAATCTTTTGTTTGACAAGGTTGCATCCTTTGCCCGGTTTGCTCAACTATTCCATTGATTGGATTCTCGGGAAGGCCCTACACGGTGCTGATGGTGTGGAATTGGCACCTGGACGCCGCCTAACTGACCTAGACTACGCTGACGATATCGCCTTGCTAGCCCCAAGTTTTAGTGATCTACAGTCTGTGGTGTCGCGGGTGAATGAGATCGCTACTTCAGTTGGACTACCTATAAACACTGCGAAGACCAAATTGTTTTAGAACTGCGTCCCTGACCAGGAGAAAGCACCTCGAGATTAATGGCTGTCAACTTGAAGAAGTAGACAGTTTCAAATACTTCGGAGTGAGAATTTTGCCGAATAGACAGAGTGAGAATGACATTGTCTCCCCTTCGAAAGTGCCTATGCCCCCGACTTGACCTCTCCGTCGCCACAAAGATCCGTGTGTATCGTGCATCCGTCCGGTCGGTTCTCCTTTACGGTTGTGAAAGCTCAGATGGGCGCGTGAAAGATGAGCGAAGACTTGATGTAATTGATCATCGTTTCTTGAGGACCATCCTTCGAGGGAAGTATACAAACTACGTCTCAAGCGAGGTAGTCCGCACTCGCTGCGACAATATAGCCAGGATATCTCGGGCCATCCAAGTAAGGCGACCTAGGTGGTTCGGCCACGTCCTCCGTCATCCGCCTCACGAGCTGAGTTCTACTGCTCTTGATCCGGCGCCGTTGCCCACTTGGAGGCATCAAAGTGGAGGTCAACTAAAAACCTGGCTCGACACGGTTCGGCAAGACATGGAGGCGGTGCATGGACCTGCGGTATTCGGCGTCCGTCGCTGAAGAAAAGAATGGGTTGAGCTATCCTGGTCCGCTGTCGCAAATCGTCACCCGTGGAGAGGTACAATACGTAACATCATCGAGGCCGGATAGATCAGATATGACTGCAGCCGTATTAAGTAAAAACGCCGTGTCTAAGCTCTGCCGGTGGAGCCTTTGAAATTTTCATATCGAAAATTTTCTGTCCTTTGGTATTGCACTTTTTTATTGTCTCTTCCTTATTTTCGTGTTAATCTAGTCTTGAACTTCTGCTAACCTTTCTTTTGTTGGTGGAATAGCGAGTTAGTCCGTGGCGCCCTGGAGCTTGGTTACCTTTTTATCATTATTGTATTTTCCATATTTCGAAGGTCGATTTGTACTTCTGTGCCGTTTTAGATTTTAAGTTAACTTTTAGAATGTTCTTTACGTCTATTGAACCGCTTTTGTCCGTTCCTATGAGAAAAAACTCAAATTTAAATGTATGATTCTTCGAAATTTCAAAAATGTAACCTTGTGGCTTAACCTGTGGCCAGGACCTACCAGGCCACAGTGACCAGATTAATAATAGCAGGGGTTGACAGCTGCTACTCTGGGCTTATTCCTGTAAACTCCAAACAAAGATGACCCTGGTAACATTCAAAACCGAACTCACGAGTGTGTGTATACACGATAGTTCGACCGTCGGTGCCGACTATATCCGCCGTGTGCGCCACAGCAGGGTGGGCATAGAGACAGGGACATGCGTGTTAATTAGCCTGCAGTTATAGTAGAATTGCGTGGCATCTACAGTACTCTCACTTTCCTCACCCAACTGGGCCCTGTGTCATGACAAATTCAAGAAGCCTGGAGGGTGGATTTGACACAAAGTGCTGGCGCAGCGTGAGCCTGCCTCTAGGCGTTTCACTACCCCCCTTCCCCCAACGTAAAGCATCCGTTGTGAGTGTGCGTCCTCAATAACGCATACTGTACCTTAATCTGGCTTTGTGCTGGTCCAATGCATGTGCTGCGTGGCCCGTTGTGGAGGCATCTCTATACAAACCCCACGCAGATTACCCACAGAGTAAACCCGTCGTACGGATCTCGGATACCAGCAACCTTTTCGAGTTTTACGGGGGGTTTTCGGTTTTGTTAGCCGAAACAACTTTCAATTTTCCGTTAAATACCAACATTTAAACCACTTAATCAGTTCCCCTTTTTTAGGCGATCAGTAAATTCCCAAAAGTCGCCTCAGAATTTCAAAAATTGCACCTGGTCGAAAGAAGTGACCGCCTGCGCGCAGTTCAACAGTCTACTCTCGGTCCCCTGCTAGATGCGCTCAAACTGAGTCCTGCAATCCACTGGCATTCCTCCTTGGATGAAATTCCTCGGGGTCAATGTTCTTATTATCTAGCACATGAATTCTTCGACGCTCTTCCAATCCACCGTTTCCAGGTTTGTTGTGCCTCCTTTTGCAACTTTGGGTTAGAAGGTGAATGGCAAGTGGCACGAAGTGTTTGTGGACGTAATGGACGCCCATTCTGAGTCATCTACCCATGGCACCGCTGAACAACTTATCTTTCGTGCGTCACAGCCTCCCACTCTCACCATGAGCGTCTATCTTCAAGTAAGGACATTAAACCGTGACTTTACTGTTCTGTTGTTTTCTAGCCCGATACCTTTCCTCCAACTTTCCTGGATGTTTACTCTTTCCCCATCGTCAAGTTCAGCTCCTTTTAGTTTATTTACTAGACCTTACTCGAGATGACCTGCGAGCAAGGGCCAAAGAGACTGGCCTGGTCGATTCTGGCTTATTTGTCATCTTCGGCCGAACATATTCCAACCTCAGTCTGAGATTAAATGGAGTTTAAACCCGAGTTACCCTTATTCTGTCCAACAGTCAGACTAAATCTGTGACTGCTACTCCTATGTGACTTGGATTAGTCCTTCCCTTTACTGAGATTCAGGCGCATAGTACTCGAGAATGCCACCTTGGTGCTAGAAAACTTGTCCTACTCTTTTTTTCGTAGCGATAATGGTACTAGAGAACCCGCATGACCAGAATAACCTCGCATATGCTTCAAAAAACTGGACACTTTGAGTCACGAAGCTTGAATGTCAATTACTAATTTCGAGTTTTGCTATAACTTTCCACGTTTGCAGGGCTCTTACTTTTTGTAGCTGGCTGGTGATTTGGAAAATCGAAACTGCGTTGAAGTTTGTCCCGAGGCGGGCGCAATCCTCCAGAAGATTGCTCAACGCGTCGCTGACGATGGTGGCGCTGCTCTGGTCGTTGATTACGGCCATGTTGGCGAATCAGGTGATACGCTTCGGGTAATTCCTACTTTCAGAAAACGGTCCGCAATTTCTTGGCTGATGTTTTCCTGCAACGGAAATTTTTTCTCTTAAGTAATTTCTGTCTGTCGCTGACCTTGGTCAGTTTTTGTGTGATTTTTAAGTTGTTGTGATCAGGCCGTTTTACATTGTGTGTTTTGATCGTAAAATGTGGTATTTATCTCGCTGTAGGCGTTTAAAAACCATGAACTGCATGACCCCCTCAAGGATCCAGGCCAAGCCGACATTACCGCAGACGTGGATTTTGCATTCCTTCGGCGTTCTGTCGAGGCAACCAATACCCCAGGTCAGTTTTTCATATTATGTAAGTATTCAACGAATGGAAGCCCGAGTGCGTGCCTCGCTGACTCACCAGTTGTAAATCACCGCCTCGTGTTTGCTGCCAAGTCATCAGTTCACCGGCTCGTAGTACCACCAGGTTCCAGCCTTCTCTCAACAAACCTCTAAACCTGCCTATATTTCTTTTTTTAGTTGTGGTACATGGCCCGGTGACTCAGGCCTACTTCCTAGTGCATATGGGTTTTATGGCACGCCTAAAGGTAGTTTTTTGAGCCCTCGTTCTTCCTAGTGTTGCTATTTTTGATAAGACTCTGGCTTTGCCCCATTCCTAATGACCATTCCAGTGATTTTCGTGATCCCGTACTTGATTGCCACACCGTTGATCATTCAATGTTGGATTCAATTCTTTTTCAAATGCCTACGAACTAATCATCCGGGCCAACTTCCAGAGTTTATCGAGATTTCAGACGCTTGAGTGCTTGGTTCGCATTACACGTAGGAGGCGGACAGATAGGTGCTCTCCGCATGGTGAGGCTCTGCATCCCTACCTGGGATATCATCTATCTCTATCACCTTAAAGATCGATGTCGCAATCTATCTGCGGTTGTTTTTGGTTGGTCAGGAAACCCTAAATGCGAGCCGATAGATTCGGCTGGGAAATCGACGGTGGATAGGACCGGGATCGAGGTTTCCTCGACCGCGAATCACCCTAGTGTAAGTGAGGAACAACATTCGTGGACGCAGTTTTTGCAGTTGCCGCATTGTAGATTTCTGTAGTAATTAAAGCATCGTATGCCGCTGGCCTAGGTGAGTCGCTGCGGTGCTGGGTGGTTATTTGGATTAAATAGTTACCTGCAATGATAACAGAGAGCTCAGGAGGTGGTTTCTTGCCCGGTGTTTGGCTGGCTGCCGATGGTATGTCTTTCTGGGTAGGCAAAGGATAAGTTACGATTGTTATCGATCAGTTTGTAGCTAACGTCGATACGGAGGCAGTATGTTACTGTGGTTGTCGATTGGATAATTATGCCTATAGTAGTGACATCATTAGTAGTAGTAGTAGTAGTAGTAGTAACAGCAGCAGTACTAATTAGTTTGTGAATCTCACGCACAGATGAAATCTACAGATATAAGTAAACCTTGTAATCGATGTGCACTCCTCCAAGAATCTGCACCGGCGAAGACTTGGTCCTCCATAGACTGATAATAATTACTTTCTGTAGATTGTGATAGATTTTATACACGCATGCAGTATTACTCTAAGAAACCACGCTGTATTTACTTGGTAATCATTTTCCGGATACCATACGCGTAAATGACTGTACGGATGCTCACTGAAAAGCCCGTATACTGCTGTTTCTGAATTTACTTGATACTATAGTCTTCGTTACTTAATTGCGTTTGCGACTGAACAATCTTTTTGATTTTTAATCGTGGCGAGAACTGTTGGTCAGCGCCTCAGTGCAGGTCGTTGTCGATGCCAGTTGAGAATGCATAGCCTACCGTGTGTCCTTATTTTTCCGTGCATTAAGGTTCTCGTGCATAAATGTCATTTGGAGGAAGACAAGAAGAATCTAATCGCGTCGTCTGAGATGCTGTTGGGCTCGGACAAGATGGGCAAGCGTTTCAAATTCATGGCAATCCTGCCCCGCAGTGACTCGGCCGATCAGTCTTACGTGCCGGCTGGCTTCTTCCCCACTTGGCCAAGCGCCTCCACTATTCAGCCTTCTTCTGCTTCGAAAACATGAGCATTTTCCTCTTTAGTACTCAGGATTCCTATATTCTTAACGCTAAACGCCGTTAGTAGCTTGTGATCCTTGATACTAAATGTTTTTCTACATCTCATTGTTCCTCCCGCTTTTTGATTTTGCCTACGCAGCCCCCTACTTCTCTCCCCTCTCATATGTGATTGGACACTACCTGTAGAGATCGCTATGGTTTTTAAGTATATATATATATATATTTATGCGGGTCCCAAGTTTTCGACCCGTATGGCCAACGTAAGCGCTATAGCCATTTACACATGGAATGTGGTAAATGACCTTCGTTTGCTGCTCTTTTACTGTGGGGTCTTTACCTCGCAATAGTGCTGCGCGCAGGGAGGACGCTGGCTTGTGGGCGATGCCAAACCGATTTAATTGTCTGGCGATCGCTTCGGAAATTCCCTGTATGTAGGGTAGACAGTAGAATTTCTGCGTCACTGTTTCCCCATTAGACTCGACGCTATAAACTAACAATAGCTTATCCCTGTTTGGCCAAGTGGAAATCCACGGCTGCGGTATCATTCCCCCCCTCTCCGCCGACGCGTGAACCACCATCGGGACTTTAACACCTCCCATCATTCCCGACATTTATCGTATCACGTTTCTCATCCTCCTGCCCACGGACGTCTGTCTGTCTGCCCCCCACCAATCTCTCTAGTGTGCTAATCCCAACTCCCACTTTTCATTTCGTCTGACGACTGACCGGTGTAACCTGTTTGAAAATTCACGCGTAAACCACGATTTTTCCGACGAACCTTCTTCATATATATAAGCAGGAGTGGAATTCTTTCGGAAAATATAAACTTTAGTGCGTACATTTTCTACACTGGTCCCCCAGCTTGTCGTTGGGCTTTAGGATATGTATAAGAACAAGTAACTAATAAACAGTGTCATGCAGAAGATTCTAAAATTGGGCGAAATCCGAACCAATACGCGTTAGACGTATTTTGTCGTCCTGGCGTAATTGGCTGTGCGCGTTCGCATTTGTCCCTGACAATTTTGTATGTGGCATCCTACGATTGATGCATGCCTCATCCGAGTGCATTGCTTCCAGGAATTCATGGCCTTTTCTAATTGAGCAGATACCCACAATTCGAGTGTATTCCCGCATAAATTTATGCCCGGTATCCAGTGTGTACATGGCTACCTAGGATAGATGATCACGTCTTCTCACCTCCATTTGATGCAAGATTATGAAGCGAATCATCAAACGTGAACTTATGCAGTTTCTGGAGCGGCATCATCTTCTCTCTGACATGCAGCACGGATTCCGCAGAGGAAGGTCCTGTTTAACTAATTTGCTCTATTGTCTGGAACGATGGACCCGAGCGGTCGATGTAGGAAATGTGGTGCACGCAGTCTACATAGACTTCAAGAAGGCCTTTGATAGCGTGCCTCACCAGCGGCCAATATGCAAACTCAACCGTATTGGAGTAAGGGGCAAGCTTTGTAAGTGGAT